>JABUQX010095653.1:0-22259 GCA_015478945.1 Trachelipus rathkii
AGTGTTACAAAGTTTTTTGTTTCTTTTTGAATATTTACATTTTTTAAAATTTCAATGAAAAGTTGATCGAGTCTATCTTCCTTCTCATCAAAATTTTTCAGAAGTTCAAGGACATAGGAATTAGATGTCAAAAGTTCATAATCCTCTTTGATTATATCAGCCGTCGAACCATCAATTCGCTTGATATGAATGAATTTTTCAACACACATATTAATTCTTTCAGAGTTATTAGAAAGCCTTACCTTCGGTGACAAACAACTTAATGCCTTTGTGATGGAATATTTAAAAGGACTTCTTTCTACTAGCTTCTGGATAAGTTCTTGCAAGAATAACATACAATCTTCTCTAAATTTTAAAATTTCTGGAGTTTGCAGCCTTCGAGGTGCATTCCTAATTCCCTCTTTTGCTGTATGATACAGGTCCATATTTTCTGCATTTATGAAATATTTTTTATCTTTAAAGTTAATTTTCATTAAAACTTTGACGTCTGAACAATAAATGTCCGGTTTTAGAATTCGATATATAAATTTTTACATAATTTTACTCCATATTGGAACTTATCAACAATTTAAATTCTAAGTACTAGGAAGAGGAGAATCATGAATGATATTCTTATGCTCTTTACTTTCCTCCTCCTTCAAAGACAAAACACCTTTCTAACATCCCTTGAGCCAACTGAGCTTCCTTAAGATCTCCCTTTTTAAGAGAATTTCGAAGTCAATATGTGCTTTACTATACTTCTTTAGGGGTTAAGCAAAAATGATTCCTGATAATAATATAAATTGGATTGGAAAATTTTATTTTCCCTGTGTTTTCCCTGTTTTCCCTGCACACTTTTCATTTTCCCTGTGTTTTCCCTGTTTTCCCTGTTTTCCCTGTTGGTATACACTATGAAAATTTACTATAATCGTCATCGGTAAAATTTCATAATCGTCCCATCACTAATATATATATATATATATAAATATATATATATATATATATATATATATATATATTATATTATATATATATATATATATATATATATATATATATAATATATATATATATAATATATAATATATATATAATATATATATATAATATTACTTTATATATATCATAATATATATTATATATATTATATAATATATATATATATATATATGTAGGAACAATGTGGTCCAACACTAAACCCTGTGGGACACCACTCTTCACTATTTCCCATGATGACTTATTGCCATTTAGTTGTACACATTGTTTTCTATTCCACAAGCCACTCTTTAATCCACCATGTACAGTCCACCTATACCACATTGCAATAACTTCTTCATTAACCTTATGTGGGGAACCTTAATCAAAAGCTTTGCTAAAGTCTAAATATTATAATATCAACTGGATCTCCTCGTCAATGCAGTCAGTAATGTATTCCATAAATTCTCTTCTAAAAGGTTTGTCTAACATGACCTACCCTTTCTGAAACCGTGCTGGGAGTCATTCAATACCTTGTTATCTTCAAATATTTCTCTATATAACCTTTCAGTAACTTTTCCAGAACCTTTACAACCAGAGATGTTAAGCTACCTGGCCTATAATTTCCCAATCTTTCCTTACACCTTTCTTATAATAGGCACAACATATGAGGTTTTCCAGTCATCTGGTACCTAACCAAATGTTATAGATCGCTTAAACAAATCAAAATACGTGCCTTTGGCAATGCTGGTATTAACCCTCCTTCAGAATTTCTACCCATATATAGCATCAGGGCCTGCAGCTTTTTACTTGGTCAATATGGTCCAGTAAACGTTTAATATCTTTTACTTCAAATTCTGTAAGTATTTGTTACATGCATACAAGAACCATTAGTCTCCAAACTATTATCTAATCATTCCTCAGTAAACACTGAAGCAAAATAAGCATTGAAAATGTTAACACAACTCCTTATCTGACTCACTAAATTATCATCAATTTTAATTGGACCAATTGATTCTTACTTTTAAATTTATAAAAGCTAAAAAACTTTTTCAGGTCCTTATTACTATTCCTTGCTAAATTAATTTCTGCCTCTCTCTTTGCCTTTCTTATTGACTGGTTAAGTTCATTTCTATTTTTCCTATAATTTTCTAAATCATCTTCCCTATTACTACCCTTAAATATTTAAAAACATCTACGCTTTTCATTAATTTTCTCCCTTATCTCTCTATTCCACCAAACAGGTTTTCTCTTTGACACCCTAATGGGTTCATCTTTAAAACATGCTGACTGAAAAAAAAATTAAATTTTCCCATTAAAATTTGCTTAAAATGTTCCCACATGATAAAACATTTTTGGTCTTTAAACTCATTATCCCAGTCAGTTATACTAGGCATGGCTGGAAATTTGGTAAAATTGCCATTTCGGAAATCTAAGATTTTTTCCTTATTAACTTGCAACTTGGGCCCAGAATATCACATTCATGATTAAAATCTAATTTATAATTATGGTTCACATAAGTTCAAAATCCTCCTCACTCTAAACCTCAATCCACCATAACTTTCAATATGTTAGTTAATATTAAGTCTAACAGTGCTTCGTATCTTGTAGGTTCATGGAACATCTGGCTCAAAAAGTTATCTAGTATACAATTTATAAATACAGAACTGCTATGGTCCATATTATTCAAGGAATCCCATTGAATGCCAGAAAAATTAAAATCACCCATTATGACTATACCTTTTTCTTTACTGGTATTTCTTTCACAATTTCCGCGTCTAATTCTTGACTCTGGCCAGGAGGTCTATGAAATACTCCTATTCTATATTATGATTTATTGTACATAAGGATATCTACCCACACAGATTCAACATCATGATTAGTTTTAAAGTCAGTCATTAATACAGATTGCATATTGCTCTTAACAAAGCGCCACACCACCACCCTTCTTTCCTCTACGCTGGTATAAATAAAGCGAATATCCTTCTATTTCATATTCCTGAAGGGAGTCTCTATTATAATTTCATTAACCCATGCTTCAGTTATGCAAATAATGTCTAGATTTTCAATTTGTGGTATAACTAATCAGCTCATTTTTTTTTTTATTTATGAGCATCAGTTAAAAGCATTTGATATGTCTTCCTGTTCTAGTTGTCTAATAATTTCGTCGTTTATTCTGATATTTCCACTGTCAATTCTTTTTCCTTTCTTCAATTCCAGAAACGCACATTTATCTAGTCCGACCTCCATTTGTATATCACTTGAAAACTTCTTAACTACCTCTATCTGTTCAATTGTTTGTTGTTTGTTTGGGGAGTATAGCTTGATGTCATCCATGTAAAATAAATGCGAGATGTTTTTTCCTTTCTTTTCAACAAATTCTGTAAACTGGAAATATCTATTCCAAGGCTTTTGGGAATGTTCTGGTCCAATAAGTTTCAGAAGTGCATGAATTCCATCTATCACAGCTACATACTGTGCACCATCTGATGATATGTAAGTTGTTTCCCAGCACCTTCTCATGTCCAACTTTTTTTTTCTATAGAACAAATTACAGACTTTATTGACTCATTCCAAGCAAGACAGTATGTATAATACAAAATAGTTGACCTGGAAATAAGTAATCTGAAATGTTCCGATACATTTTTGCTTAATCTTCATTTCCATTTGCCAATTCGACACTGTTACTTCTATTTGTTGTCAGAAACCTGTTTTCTTCAGATTTTGGGGGGTTGAAAACTGGCAAGCCTTTCAAATTGGTAATCTATTAACTATACAAGATTTTGTTTTTCATTAGTACAATGAATTTGGAATTGAATTCTCCTGTATTTGGTGGGCAGGTGGTTAGCAATTATATGAAGAGCTGCACAAGAGTCAGAAAAGAGTATAATTGATTGAGGAGAGAGATGGGCCACCACAAACTGTAATGCCCTGAGAATAGCATATAGTTCTAGGAAGGTCACCGAATGCAACGGGGAGAGTTTCCAATTCTGCATAAGGGAAAGGTCTGAGAAAAACACAGCAGCGGCTGAAAAGAACAAGTGGAACCCATATGAACCTTTGAACCATCAGTGTACACCAGAAAATGTGATCTGTAGGTATGCAGAGTTTCTTGAAAGAGAGATGCCCAAAATCAGGAGGATCATCCTTGCTCCAAGTGGTGGGAGCACAAAGGGAAATGAGCCCCCAGGGTGCTATAAGGTGGTATCAGCAAAGCGGAAGAAACTGGGTCCAGAGGTACCTTCTTGCAAACGTGAAGACTGAACTGTATGCCTAGCTCGGACGAGAGAAAGGGATATTCCTCTTTTAAATTCCAGAAGAAAGGAACCCAATTACAAGCACGATAGAAAACCTTGAAAGGATGGGTCACAGATCCAGACTTCAACTTTACATATCTCCTAGCCACCAGATCTTCCCAATGCAGTCTGAGAGGAAGAAGACAAGCCTCCGCCTCCAAAGCTTTAATGGGAGAAGAAGGAAAAGCTCCCAGGGCTATTCTGATGGCAGTATTTTGGATGGTCTCCAGGCACTTCAAAGTTGTTGGGAAAGCAGAAGAGTACACCACACTCCCATAATCTAACTTGGCTATGATATAGATGATATAAAAGTGGAGCAGCATGCCCGACAAGAGGCTGATACTTGATACTCTTATTTTTTTTTAAGTGCCGATACTGATACTTTAATTAATATAATAAATACACAGTAATAAGATAAACATTTGTGTACTGCTAGGCAACTCAGGATTTCATTTCCCTGTACAAACCATACTTTAGTCATTTATTTCAATATTTGGTGTGCCCAAGTAACATTTATTTATAAATTAAAATAGTATCTTTAAGGAATAATAAATTTAACTTTTTTATGTTTGTGTTTATTCAAAAAATATTCCATTTCCATTTTTCAGTAAGTATTAACAAAGCTTAGGTACTATTATTTGTGCTTTAACATGATTACAATTTAAAAGAAGATTCTTTAACTAGCTATAATATAAAGAATAAAAATAATGAAAAAAAGAGACCTCATTATCAGCTGAAAAGACAAAATAAAACAACGGCGCTATTACTCAAACATGGCATAATAATAATAATACTCCCTCGAAGATAAAGAAAGATATCATTCAATACTCAAATTCAAATTCTCAAACTGTGATGCAAAAGCATTAAGCTTTCACTACTATCTGGCGAGAGCCTGTTTCTTTTTGGGGTTTACATTCCCACCTACACTAAAAATACGCTCGCCCTTGACTGATTAGGGAGGGGCTGATAATTATTTGCTTGCAAGCACTGATAATAATGGAAACCTTGGCCCATTTTCATGCCACCACATGAAGGATTCTCTTCTGTAGGCAGCATCTCCATGTTTTCATAGAACCTCATCTCCTCTTTCACAGATTGCAAATTTGAATTATCTTTGCTCCTTGTGACTGTTCTTCAGGTTTTTTCGAATGGGTTCTTGGTGTGATTCAACTTATGAAGGTGAATGAGATTGTCAATGCAATTCGGAAATGAACTTATCAAAGTCTAAAATATCCAAACCTCTTCATCTTCAGTAAGTTTATTTGCTGAAAAGCCACCATCATCACTATCAGTGCTGTTGCCAGGGGTTGCTGATAAGGCGACTTCCACTTCTGGGAATCATTTTTTTGTCACACGGGCAAGCTTCTCGGTTATGCTATTTAAATGCATTCTAGAAGTGGTTCACCGTCTGAGATGCCATTCTTGTGGGGTTTCAGCTAGCTTAATGAATTCTTTATTAGAACCTATTATTTTTATTTTTTTTTTACAGTTGTCACCGCCGCTCACGGGCAGAACCTAGCTCAGGAGGGGTGTTGAACGCCACAAAAATTCATTTAATGCAAATTACGCAGATGAGCATAGATGCAGGCTTTAAAGTGAGGGAGATTAAATTGAGTAGGAAACACAGAAGATGGAAGAGAATTCCACAGAACAGAGGTGGCAAGAAAGAAAGAAGCACTGCAGTGAACTAGTCTGGAGTTACTAATATCAACACAAAACTCATGTGCCGACAGCACCCCTTGTGTTAAGAGGGGGTTGTAAAGGTGGTGGTATGCGAGTGGAAAGTTCACTCGAGCACTTACCGCTCCAGTACCTATAGAAAAGAGATAAAGCACCAACATCGCCCCGCAAAGATAGAGGGTCAAGTGAACTAGAAAGTACAGGACAGTTTTATAAGCCTTTTGGGCCTTTGACTCGACCCTATTAAAAAAGCCGGGTGAAACCAGAGCCCCCCCCCAGATATGAGAGCAGTACTCTATAAAAGGGTGGATGAGACCCTTGTATAGCTGGAGTAACTGAGAAGAGGAAATGTCTCGCAGTCTAAACAGGACTCCCAGTTTCTTTGATGCTGCCCTAGCAAGTGTTGTGATGTAAGGTTTCTAAGATATTTTTTTTTTATGTTAAGGCCAATATATTTATATTGAAACAGGAGAGATGAGAGACGTCAAAAGAGTGGAAAGTTAGGTGTCTTAAGAGAGGGAGATTTGTAGAAGTTGGGTTTTTAAAGAATTAAATTTCCCAAGGTTGAGATGACCCCACCCAGAAATTCTATCCAGATCAGCAAGAATAGAATCAGAAAGATTAAGACGAGAGCAATTCTAGAAGTAAAATGAGGGAGCAGAATTGAAATGAGTGAAATGAAAAGGGTCAAGTCATCAGCAATATTGAGTGGATAGAGTTTAGATGTGCAGGTGAGATCATTAATGAAAAGCAGGAAATAAAGTAGGAGATAATACAGAACCCTGAGAACACCACTACTGACAGAAAAAGAAGTTGCCCCATCAACAACAGCCGATATTGAGCATTTGGAAAGAAAAGCTAGACATAAGTAAGCAAAAGAAGAAGGAAACCTAAAAGGAGGGAAGACTTGGAAGCAGTGACGCGTGCCATACCCTGTCAAATACTTTGGATATGTCAAGCCGCCACCACACCCAAGTCTCCCCGTAGTTTCCTAAGAGGCGGAAAACATAAAATCTGTAAAATAGGAAGTATATCACCAGTAGACCTCAAGCGACAAAAGCCGTACTGGCAATCAGAAAAGGAATGAAATTCCAGATGGTCTAAGAAGTGAGAGTAGAGAAGGGTTTCAAAGATCTAGATGGAATACAAGTTAGAGCTATAGGGCGATAGTTAGAAGGAACGGAGCAGCTTCCTTTTTTCAGAATAGGTTGGACATAGAAACGCCCTTCCAACACTGAGGGAAAGTGTTAGTATTGAGGCATAGAAAATATATTTGAATGAGGGGCGGGGTCAGCACGGAAGTACACTCCCTCAAAACTTGTTGAGGAATTCCATCCGGGCAACCCACCTTCCTAACGTTTATAGATTTCAGGAGCCCATACATCTGATCAATGTAATCACAGGTATAAGGCCCATAGGAACACCTGGGAGGAGGAGGAAAGGAATGACAAAATCGTCCCCAGGGTTGATTAAGAGATTCTCAAGATGTGTTATAGGAGTGTTTATGTTTACATAGGCACATACTTCACCCTTCAGGAAGAAATTATAAAATAAGTTATAGTTGGATATATTAACAGTTAGAGGATGATTCTTAAGCCATCTGTGCTCCAGACAAGAGCAAAAAATTAGGGTTAGAGTTAGAGATGTGGTATTCCACGGATGCAGAGTTAGAGTGCAAGCCACTGATGTTGGTAAAGTCAATAGAAAGATTGCACTTATGAAAATTTGCTATCATACACGCACACACAATACATATATTATATATATAATATATATATATATATTATATATTGAAAAGATATTAAATTATATATATATATATATATATAATATATATATTATAAATATATATATATATATATATAAATAAATATATATATATATATATATATATATATATTATATATAGTATTATATATATATATATATATATATATATATATATATATATATATATATATATATATATATATATATATAATAAGATTTTAAAATATATTAATTATATGTCATAAACTTACTCTTCTAGCAGATAAACAATTCCTTGGCCAGGCCCCGTGACAATACAACCAACTAACACTTTCCAAGATTCTCAAACCTATATCGTATCAGTATCTAGACCTCCTGTTGAATGAGTTACCGGCCTGTGCAATACTACAATGCAATTTTATACTCAAAACTCACCAACGTATCTCCCTGAAGATCCTTCAAGTGAAACAACGGTTTGAACGGGTTCGTTGCTTTATATGAAACCGTCCAGTCAATAATACTCGTTATCAATGAATTTACCTATTTTATGATCAACGTTTTGATCATGAAATCAATGTCTTTGAGACCTAAAATAATAGCTATCTGAATATTTGAATAAATAAGAAAGTAAACTACCTCTTGGAAACACTCAAGAAAACTACTGGAATAAATTTAAAAATACTTTAATAAAAAAAAATGAATACGTACTGCTTTTATACAAAACTAAGTTTTATACATCCATGTACATGCAATTAGATGTCCGCAGATATCCACGTACATGCGCACCGAATGGATAGAACTTCAGTACCAAATATCAATTATATTTTATGCTTTAAATATATCCCTTGCAATATAGATCAACGACCATATATATGTACATGCAATATGTACATTTATATGTGCATCAATGTATATATGCAAACAACTGTTAAACAATAACAAAATACTCTAACATTAAATTTATACAGATCCTCGCCCATAAATAGGTATATAAAATATATAAATATTTATGTTCAAAAATGTGTATAAATAAATAAAATATATTAACAAAAATATATAGACTGATTGATTTGATAGGTAATCTTAAATCTTTACTTGAAAATTAATCAAATTTGAAATTTACAAAAAACATCGATTCGTCAGTGTGACCAAATAATAAAGGATCAGCTGACTATTTACTATAACTGTTTCTCTAATGCAAAAGAGTTGCCTACTAGTGATTAAATAATTCCTTTGTTGCAAACATAAATTGTGAATACAACCGTTAACCATATGTTAATAAATAAATATTAAACTTACAAATGTTTTATATTTATCACCAAAATATATTAATTGCGAAACTTCAGAAAATAAATTACAATAAATACAAGCTTACCTGCCAGTAACATCTAGCAACAATTCAAATGCAATACTCTTTACAAATGCATAACTGCAGACGACGTTTTGATATACCAATGCATATATAAAATACAATCTACTCACAATAGCTTTAAAAACACAAACTTAATCACCTTAATCTTTACAATAAACAAAACGGCAATATTTTACACATCGAAATTATATCACCACATTAAATTTAAAACACATATTACATTTACTTTTGTAATAAAACACATAACATAGCACTTCTTGGTTACGAAAATACACAATCTAACATATAATAAAAATTGATCGAGACATACGAGGCATTTGTAGGTACCAACTATATACAACTTTAGTTAACAACAATGAAAGCGGAAAGATCAAAATTATTCTTATTTTTACTATTTATATGAGTTTAAGTAATATAGATTACGCCTCTTAACGAATCACAATCCTTAAAAACAGCAAGTGAAATGATGTATATATTTATTAATTAATTTAGTAAAACAAATATATACCAGACATCTGAAGGGAAGGCGTGATTGGTACTCCTTGTAATATCATACTACTTCTCAAGAATTAACAATCTTTCATTCCAATCAGAATAAAGAAATTAACGAAAATCGAAGATTATGAGCTTCCACACCTCTAACAAAAATGCATTTATTCAATAAAATACTTATTTATATATATATAAAACCATTTATATATATAAAGTAATACGCAGTATCCTTTCGCAATTCGCTTTAAAAATATTAATAATAATAATAATAATAATAATAATAATAATAATAATATTAATAAAGCTTTGTTAACAACGACCAATGACAATTCAGATTTTAAAAGTAAGTCTTAAAAGATGAGTTCTCATTGGTTATTGTTTTCTCCTTACAAATATAAACATATTTACAGCAGTTTGACCGGGCCTTGCAGCATACATTAGGTATATAGACAAAAGAAAATAAATGATATTGCAATAGCAATACGTGACCTCTATTTTAAACAAATAAATGAAAACAATTTATATACTTCATGTACCACTGCATTACATCTTTGGCCCACCCAACATGAAGCAAATTGGTACATTTTGCTTTATTTACATGATGATAAAACATTGGTTTCATTTTCACAGCGCTCCTTCTTCTGTAGAGGCTTCTGAAGACGAACCCAATGTATCATCGGCATACGATCTACTTAGGTAGTCAGCTATGACGTTATCTCTCCCACTAATATGGTTTAGGATAAACCTGAATCTTTGAAGGTACAAAGACCACCTCATTATCCTATTATTTTCATACCTCTTCTTATTCATAGCCGTCAGCGGTCTATGATCTGACTGAAGGATAAATTCCTTCCCATAGAGGTATGGCTCGAACTTTCTGATGCCCATAACGATCGCTAACGACTCCTTCTCCAAAGTTGAATACCTTAGTTGGGTTGCAGACAACTTATTACTCCCGTATGCGATAGGATGGAGAATTCCCCCGTCTTCCTGTAGGAGGACAAATCCCAGTGAAGTACCGGACGCATCCACCTGTAGCGTGAATGTCTTCTCCAACTCTGGCATCTTCAAGATTGGTTTCGAGCTTAAAGCTTCTTTCAACTTTTCGAACGCCTGCTGATGTATGGATTCCCACCTTATCTTCGTTGGCTCACCCTTCTTCGTTAGGTCAGTCAATGGCGCTGCAATTTTTGCATAGTTCTTTACAAAATCCTGGTAGTACCCAGTGAGCCCTAAGAAAGACCTTACTTGCTTTTTATTCTTAGGTGGCTCTGTCTTCTTTATCTTGATTACATTGTCTTCATGTAATCCTTTAGTGCCATTGCCAATATAATGACCTAAGAACTCAACACTCGACGAGGCGAACTCGCACTTCGTCGGTCTGATGGTGAATCCCTCCTCCTGGAGTCTTTGTAGAACAGTCTCAATCGTAGTCGTATGCTCGCGCCAGGTCTGGGAATGGACGATGATATCATCGATATAAAAATCGACATCGTTAATTCCATCCAGAATCCTGCGCATTGACCTTACAAGCGTCGCACCGGCATTTACCATACCAAATGGAAGCTTGAGGTAATGAAAATGTCCATCTTCGGTTGAAAAACCGGTTTTATGGCAATCCTCAGGCTTTATTTTAATTTGCCAATAGCCCTTGGCTAGGTCAAGTTTTGTATAAAACTTATCCTTGGCAAACTTGGTGAATAAAGTCTGAGTCGTGGTCATGGGCTCAGGATCGAAGACCGTAATCCTATTTAAGGCCCTATAATCGGAGCATACCCTTTTACTCCCGTCCTTTTTCTGGACAACGACCACTGGCGCTGAGTATGGCGACGTGGAGGGAACAATGATACCCATTCGTATCATTTTATCTGTTTCCTTCTTCAGTTCCGTCGGCGTCGTAAAAGGTAACTTGTACGGCTTCAGTCTGATGGGGGTATCATCTATGAGGTCAATTGCATGATAGTAATTCTTCGCGGTGCCAGGCACGTCTGTAAAAATTTCTTCATGCTTTTCTAGGATCTCCATTAACTCTCTCCTCATAGGATCTGTTATGTCCTTACTGATCTTAGTGTCGGACAACCTCTCCTTCTGTACCATCGTAGGATCCATATCCACTAAAGTGATGTTCTCTTCGTTTTCGGTGTCTAAGATCACCGCAGAAGCACCTATATTCCCCTGATGTTGGTCCATCTCTTCTTCTTCTTCTTCACTCTCCTCTCTCACAATATATTTCTTTAGCAGATTGATGTGATACGTTTTAATCACATCACCAACTTGGATCTTATAGTTATCTTTACCATACAATTCCACCACTGTGTATGGCCCGCCCCATCTCATCAGCATCTTATTGTTAGAAGTCGGTAGGAGAACGAGAGCTAAGTCTCCTACTTTCAGCTTTCTGGTCTTCGCGCCTTTGTCGTAATATCTCTTTTGTGAAATTTGGGCTTTAGCTAAGTTTTCTCTAGCCAACTTTAGAGTTTCATTTAGCCTCTCTTGCAAGTCAAAAACATACCTGTATGTTGACCTTGCCTCTTCAGGATTGATATCTCCTGCCCAAATTTCGTGTAAAATTTGCATTGGACCTCGCACAGTCCTTCCGTACAGGAGCTCGAATGGGGAGAATCCTGTGGAATCCTGTGGAGCCTCCCTATATGCAAACAATAATGGCTCTAAAAACTTGTGCCACTTCCTCACTTGCTCACTGCACATCCTTCTGAGCATTCGTTTCAGGGTACCGTTGAATTTTTCTGTGAGGCCTTGACTCATCGGGTGGTATATACTGGAAAACTTCTGCTTAATGTTAAGCATCTTCGTCACATCCCTCATTAAATCAGATGTAAACTGACGACCATTGTCACTGAGTATCTCCTTCGGCACCCCCAACCTCATGAAAATAGATACCAAGCTCTCTGTAACCTTCTGTGCAGTTATGCTCTTAAGAGGTACAGCTTCAGGATAGCGCGTGGCAGCATCCACAAGCGTTAGGACATACTGATGCCCTTCTGAAGACGGTGGTGAGATCGGTCCGATCAGGTCGATAATTACTCTTTGGAACGGCTCCTCAATGATGGGCATGGGACACAGAGGTATTTTCTTTACTGAGCCTTTCGGGCACGTTCTCTGACATATGTCACAAGAGTAACAATGTTTTGTTACATCCAGATATATGTTTGGCCAAAAGAACTGTTGGGTAATTTTACCCATTGTCTTCTTTACTCCCTGATGACCACCGAAGACTTCATCATGTGCCACCTTCATAACTCTACTCCTATACTCTTTTGGTACAACCAAAGTAAATCTCTCCTGCTGGTTTTCCATAACTCTTTTAAATAACACCCCATTCTTTACTACATACTTGTTCTCACCTCTTTCTACTGACCTCCATATCCTCTGCAGAGTAATATCGTCTTTTTGCTTACTTTTAAAAGTTTCCCGATCATTAATAAGTTCCTGTATATCTTCACCATGAGCTATCTCTCCTTCACCCACAGCTACTACATTCTTCTCTCTGGAACTTTGTGTGTGAGCGGCTACATCACCTCTCAGTAACTCACCATCTTCGTTAGTACGATCTGTTTCGTCAGACCAATATGTACTCTCTTCAATCGATGTCACCTGGACATCCGGTACTTCTGTACCTTCTTCAACGTTTTTTAGTGGTTTCGTAGGGACTTTAATTACTTCTTTTCCTGTAACCTCTTCACCCTTAGATGAACATTGGGACCCTATCATCACATTCAGTGATGGCTCCGCGGTTGGTTCGACATCTCTTTTATTGACGTCCAAAGATTGTGGTACTGACGGTTTCCCTCTGTAAAATTCTTCCATCTCCAAACTCGCCATTCCAAAACTATGATTTGTTTGAACAGATTCTTCCTGAGAATCTTCCTCAGCGTTCTCAGCGATGGGGAATAGCAAACTTCTATGGTTATGCTCGTCCTCTACATTACGAGGACCTCGACACACAGTCGACTCCCACGCGAGGTTAGGCTGACTCAGGGGTAATGCACCTTTGACATTCCCAATGACTAAATCATAGACGACTTCCGGCAGCACTGCTGCGGTCGTCCTACCCACGTAGTAAGGGGTATCCACATCTATGTTCGCGAGAGGAGCTTCTATCACCGTACCGTCCAGCAATCTTATCTTCATGTTGTCTCCAACATAACACCTCTTAGGTACGAATTTCTCTCGCACAACTACTACATTACAACCAGTATCTCGGAGAGTTTTGACTTGACAACTTGTCATCTTCCACTACTTCACAGGTAGGTGTGACAATCTGTCATTTTCCACCTTCTCTACTTCATTCAGGAGATTCGGCTCTTCACCTGAACCATTCAGGACTTTATTGCCGCTTTTAGAGACTCCGGATGCTCCCGTGCTCTTTACTTCTTCCTTCTGTTTGCCTGAACTACTTTGTCCTCTACCACTATTGTTGAAATATGGAGGGGCTCTACAGTCTCTAGCGAGATGCCCTCTCCTTTGACACTTGTAGCACGTGATCACCGCCCTGGGCTCACTGCTACTGCGACGATGATTCTGTCTGTCGCCGCTTCCGCTACTGATCTTACTTTCATTGTTTGTTGCCCTTGATGTATGTTGGTCACTACTTTTATGATTACTATTCGTAGAGTAACCACTGCCTCTCGATCTAAAATTATTATTATTGTTATGATGGCTTTTATCCGCGTGATTGTGATTCCGTGCGTGACTGTTTGTTACGAACTTTAAATGATGAGCTTCCATATATCCCTCTGAACTAACTATAATCTCCTCCGGTATCTTTTTCTTTGTTTCCCTTAGGTAAGTAGCGAGTTCTTTCGGGACAGTATTTAAATACTTGTCAACTGAGAAAAACTCAATGAGATCATCTGGTGTCATCGTTACGTTCGCTGCGGTAATCCACTTCTTCAGAGCTTCAATTATTTTTTGTAAGTACACCCTAGGGTTATCATCCTCCGTAGGACTCATATTCTTGTACTTGGCGCCGTACCCACTTTCAGTGAGACCGTACCTCACTAACAAAGCTCTTTTTAGACTTTCATAATTCTTCAGCTCTTCAACAGGCAAATTGTTGAACACATTAACCGCCTTACTTGTAAGGAATGACCCTAAAACAAACGCTCGCTTTTCCTTAGGGATGTCATTTGCCTCCGCTTGTTTTTCGAACATTAACAAGTACTCCTCTATATCATTTCGTTTCTCATCAAAGAATGGAAGCTTCAATTTCGGGTATTTACTGGCGTAGGAAGTGCTGTGGCTGCTTTGAGTGCTTTGTGAAGCTACTGTTGCGTCATGTTGACGCCTGTCTATCGTGCAGTATCTAGCTCATTTGCAACTTCTCTCCTCTGCTTCTCTTGCAGTCTCTTTTTCTGCCTCCTACTTAACTCTTTGAGCTTTCAAGGTTCGATCTTAGCTTTCTCGTTTCATCTCAAAACTTAGCTTTCTCTCTTCAGCTTCAAGCTTAGTTTTCTCCCTTTCAACTTCAAGCTTAGCTTTCTCCCTTTCAGCTTCAAGCGCTAACTTTTTCTCCTCTAAAGCAGCAGCTATCTTCTTTTCCTCCAAATCAGCAGCTATCTTTTGTTGCTCGCGCGCAGTTTCTTGCGCCATCCTATCTTTTAATGCAGCAGCGAGTTCCTTACCCGATAAACCCATTGATTTGCACATCTCCACAAATTCAGCATTAGAAGTAGCCATTGTTATAACCGTTGTACTCAAAACAAATTATAAAATATATCGTTCGTCAACAAAGTCACTTCTTAACGCACGAATCGCAATCACGTTTTCTACCAAAATTTCGAAATTTTGCTCCCACTGATACACGCAGGAAAACAAATTTCTTACATATATATATATATATATATTCTATATTTATATATATAATATATATATATATATATATATATATATATATATATATATATATAATCTATAAAATATATATATATATATATATATATATATATTATATATATAGGTTTAAACAATTCGAAGTAAAATTTGCAAAAATCTTGTGGGAAAACAGTATTTTCGGTCCTAAACCCAAAGTGAGTAAAATCAGGAATTCCGAAATTACTATTTTCGCTTCACTCAACTTTGTAAATTTTACTTCCTATCTAAAAAATATATATATATATATATATATATATATATATATATATATATATATATAATACATATATATATATATATATATATATATTATATATTATATATATATATATATATCATATCTTATATAATATTTATACTAAGTATATCTCTTATTTTCTATATTATATATATATATATATATATATATATATATATATATATATATGTATATAATTATATATATTATATATTATATATATTATATATATATATATATATATATATATATTTTAATTATATATATATATATATATATATATATTTATAAAAGCATAAAATATAAAATATTAAAATTATTCCAGTGTTTAATTGTTTCCAAGACAATGGGTATTGTTGCAATAGCAAAATACTATTTCACCAATACGCACAAAATCATATACATGCAACTTCAATAAAATAAATAGTACAATAGACTATATTGACAGTTAAAAACTCAATATCAACATATATCCCAAATGTCGAAATTGGTGAAAATACTTAAACATTAACTCTAGCACAGGTTTTAGCAAAACAATTACAAATGAATAACCCTGTGCTCAAATATTCAGCAAAATGGCAAAATGAATTCACAACAAGCAATTCAGTGATAACGAATAATGACTGGGGGGTTATAAAATAAATTCCCGAGACAGGAACGCCCAATTTAATGTAATGGATTGGTTGAAAAGATATTAAATTATATGTCATAAACTTACTCTTCTAGCAGATAAACAATTCCTTGGCCAGGCCCCCGTGACAATCCAACCAACTAACACTTTCTAAGATTCTCAAACCTATATTGTAACAGTATCCAGACCTCCTGTCGAATGAGTTACCGGCCTGTGCAATACTACAATGCAATTTTATACTCAAAACTCACCAACGTATCTCCCTGAAGATCCTTCAAGTGAAACAACGGTTTGAACGGGTTCGTTGCTTTATATGAAAACCGTCCAGTCAATAATACTCGTTATCAATGAATTTACCTATTTTATGATCAACGTTTTGATCATGAAATCAATGTCTTTGAGACCTAAAATAATAGCTATCTGAATATTTGAATAAATAAGAAAACACTCAAGAAAACTACTGGAATAAATTTAAAAATACTTTAATAAAAAAAATGAATACGTACTGCTTTTATACAAAACTAAGTTTTATACATCCATGTACATGCAATTAGATGTCCGCAGATATCCACGTACATGCGCACCGAATGGATAGAACTTCAGTACCAAATATCAATTATATTTTATGCTTTAAATATATCCCTTGCAATATAGATCAACGACCATATATATGTACATGCAATATGTACATTTATATGTGCATCAATGTATATATGCAAACAACTGTTAAACAATAACAAAATACTCTAACATTAAATTTATACAGATCCTCGCCCATAAATAGGTATATACTAGGGATGTGCCGAATAGTGAAAAAGCCGAATACCGAATACCGAATATTCGGCTTAAAGTATTTCGGCCGAATACCGAATATTCGCCGAATAATCACTTCGCTATTCGGCCGAATAGTTATTTCAAAGTTCGGTCATCCATTTAGGGAAAAATAAAGAAAACGTTCACTGGTCAACAAAAAAAGGTGAAATTTTTCTTGCATGGACTTTTGTAGCAGATATATAGTAATTCGGAGGTGCTGATTCCATATATATTCTCGGATTTGCTGTATCACATCCCGTTTTCGTGCAATTATGGATCCCTATTTTTGCATATTCCCTAGGAAGACCAAAATTCATGTGCGCACTACGTAGGCTGTATAGACGTTACCTTCCGCATATATCTACAGTAGCAGCAAGTTTACTGCGGTCGATATTCGGGAAGCATGTGGTAACTTTAGTACGTCTACATGTATGGATGCCATGACCTGGATGATGTCTATTCCATCTGAAATACAGTCCGATGGTCCGTCATTGTTCACCCAGGGTGACTGAACGATCTTGTATGAGATTGTATTTTGCGAAGTTGTCCGAGGCGTTGGGCTTCGGGTTGCATGAAAATGACTACCTGGACATGGGAAAAAGAGTAACCCTTTATCGTCCACAGAGAAGAGAGCTGCGGAGGCTCTTCCAGTCAGATCGGTCACCTGTGGTATTGCAGTGAAGTTGCAGGACTACTACTCGCTATGGGACTCCCAGCATAAGATGCAGGTTGAGTGCCGACTGTTTATTGACACTTCCCAGAGTAGTTTAAAGTGTGTGTTGTTACACAAAGGCAACAGGTATGCTTCGGTTCCAGTTGGGTACTCGGTACGGATGAGAGAGGTGATGCAAAAATCAAGACAGTTTTGGAGAGGCTACAATATCAGGTCATGGATGGTAAAATATGCGTCGACTCTCAAATGGTAAACATTCTTGGCTCGGTCAGCACGCAGGTTTTCACCATATCCCTGCTTCCTCTGCTATTGGGCAAGCCGCGCGGCAAAGGATTCACTGGACCAACAAGTGAGATGGCCACCGAGGGAAACTTGACGCCAGGTGGACAGGAACCATCGTAACGTGAACCACTTGTTACAGAGAGAAAACATCATCTTACCTCCACTACTCATAAAACTTGGTTTGACATAAAACAATTTGTGAAGCCTGGACCATCGAATGGTGAATGCTTCCGCTTATACTATGCTCAACGTTTCCTGGTCTGAGTGACGAGAAGAAAAAAGCTGGGATATTTGATGGCCCACAAATACGGACACTCCTCCGTGATGCTGCCTTTGCTACAACAATGACTGTGTTAGAGGCAAGAGCGTGGAATGCTTTTTCAGATGTAGCACAATTTTCTGGGGAACAGGAAAGCCGAGAACGCACTAACATTGTACAGCAACTGCTAGACAGTTTTCCATTCTTATGGATGTAGAATGAGTATAAGTTGCACTCTTACATTTTCTCACCTAAGAACATTTCCCGGATACCTAGTCGATTTACTGATCGAGCAGGGTGAACTATTCCATAGATCTAAGTTCATGGAAGGACGTTACCAGGGCAAGTGGGATATCAATATAATGGCCGACTATTGTTGGAGCTTGATGAGGGATATTCCAGACGCTATGCACAGTAGATCGTCTACGAAGAGAAAGTTACTACCATCGTAGGTATGTTTACATTAACTAAACCCATTCTTTCTATTACATTCATTGTTGTCCCATATTATTCTTTATTCATAGTTGTATTATATGTTTAATATATATCTATCAAAGACATGTATTATATTATTGTTATTTTTTTCTCTCTCCTTTCATTATATATATATATATATATATATATATATATATATATATATATATATATATATATATATATATATATATATATATATATATATATATATATATATATATATATATATATATATATAATATATATATATATATATTATATATATATATATATATATATAGTAATATATATATTATATATATATAATTATATATTATATCTATATATATATATATATATATATATATATATATATATATATATATATATATATATATAATATATTATATTAATATATATCCCAATAAATTGTGAAAGACCCTCTTGAAAAAGGTAAAAATCAAAAATTTAACAAATCTGTGTTACAATAATATCTCACAATGCGCATTGTGATATGCAAAAACTTTTACTTTTTGGAATCAGCACATCATAATCATTGCGAAACCCAGTCCAAGAAATTTCATGTTTACTAAGTGTTATATATACAAAGTAATAAAACAAAAAGTAAAATAACTATTTCTACCTATAGCAACGCATTCACGCTTTAAAAATAATTAAATGACAATTGAAAAGTTTCGTTAGTTAAAGTTTAAACTAACTTCAATTTGAATAAGCTCTAAAGGTTAAAATGACAACATAAAATATATCCATTTTCAGGGATAACCTATTTCTTGTGGCTTCATAAATATTTCCTCCTGTTCTAATATTTTTCACTTTCGACGATGACGGTGGAGCTGAAGGTATTTTATGCTAGTTTTTTCAAATTCATAAAAACTATTTCCAGTGTTTTTCCCCCAATTGAAGGGAATATCATTGTCTTGACTGGTCAAAGTAGGCAAACTTATATATTTGTTTATTTCTTGATGTAATTCCGTATGTAGCGTTTTACTTTTATGTACAATAATCACATCGTCAGAAGAATGGGACTTTCTTTTTTTCACTCTCACTTTCTTTTCTGTATGACGATTTTTATGCCACAATTTCTTTAAAACAATCCATTAAAGAAGGGAAAATGGAACCTTCAGCTTCACTTTCCCCACTACGTGAATCATCGTCAGCAGAAGAGTCAGGAGCTAAATTTTCATGCATTTCTTTCCATGCCTCAACGACCATATTTTTTACTGATTCATCTGATTCATGTTGAAAAATTAGCTTGAATCGCAGATCAGAAAGTAGCTACACACAAAGATTTATCACATAGAAACTTAGAAAGTCTTTTTTTTCTACTGATTTCTTAAGCTCTTCAACGAGTGTAATTATTCCACTGAAGCTTTTGCTTTTAATTGCCTTATTTAAAAATAGATTTATTGCAAAAATGGAAGGGATCACTTGGGCGACTGTTACTTCACGTTTAATGCTTGTTTTAGTGATGTTGTCAAATGGCTCAAGTAAATGGAATAATTTTGCCACTGAAAATCAGTCAACATTTTCTGATTGCATTCAGCAGCGTATATGGATAGGGGAACTTTTTGTTCAAACAATCTTTTAAACATATCATAAGTTCTGTTCCAGCGTGTAGAAACGTCTTGAATTAATTTTTGCTGTTTGACATTCAGCTGCATCTGTAAAGTTTTAAGTGCAGCTGCCGCTGCTGAATGGTGAAAATGAGAGGATATGCTTCTGCAAGTAAATAAAAATATCTTTAACAGATTTCTGACATATTGAATCGTGAATGCATAGTTTGCAACATGTGAATAAAACATGAAATTGATGGCAAGCCACTCTCCCTTATACCAGCTACCATGTTTGGTCCATTATCCCGTATCATCACTAAATGAATTCTATTTTTTGGAAAATTGAAAAATGTCAAAGGCCCTTATAGGATCTGATAAATGACAAAGATTTTCGCCATAATGGCTTCAAAATTTGGCTATATTTTTATTTTTTTGGAAAATAGGTTTCTAAAATTTCAATTTTAAATTGAAATAACTTTCCCTTATGTTGACGTAATTTATTGCTTAAAGCTCAATATTCGGCCCGAATAGTTCGGCAAAAAGCCGAATACCGAATATTCGGTATTTTGGCCGAATACCGAATACTTACCGAATATTCGGCACATCCCTAGTATATACAATATATAAATATTTATGTTCAAAAATGTGTATAAATAAATAAAATATATTAACAAAAATATATAGACTGATTGATTTGATAGGTAATCTTAAATCTTTACTTGAAAATTAATCAAATTTGAAATTTACAAAAAACATCGATTCGTCAGTGTGACCAAATAATAAATTATCAGCTGACTATTTACTATAACTGTTTCTCTAATGCAAAAGAGTTGCCTACTAGTGATTAAATAATTCTTTTGTTGCAAACAAAAATTGTGAATCAAACCGTTAACCTGTTTTAATAATAAATATTAACTTACAATAGTAATGTCTAGTTGTATTATAGTACAAAAATTAATGCAATTCAGAAAATCAATTTACCCTAAATACAAGCCTTACCTGCCAGTTAAACATCTAGCAACAATTCAAATGCAATACTCTTTACAAATGCATAACTGCATTTTGATATACCAATGCATATATAAAATACAATCTACTCACAATAGCTTTAAGAACACAAACTTAATCACCTTAATCTTTACAATAAACAAAACAGCAATATTTTACACATCGATATTATATCACCACATTAAATTTAAAACACATATTACATTTACTTTTGTAATAAAACACATAACATAGCACTTCTTGGTTACGAAAATACACAATCTAACATATAATAAAAATTGATCGAGACATACGAGGCATTTGTAGGTACCAACTATATACAACTTTAGTTAACAACAATGAAAAGCGGAAAGATCAAAATTATTCTTATTTTTACTATTTATATGAGTTTAAGTAATATAGATTACGCCTCTTAACGAATCACAATCCTTAAAAACAGCAAGTAAAATGATGTATATATTTATTAATTAATTTAGTAACACAAATATATACAAGACATCTAAAGGAGGGGCGGGATTGGTAGTCCTTGTAATATCGTACTATATTTCAAGGAATAACAATCTTACATTCCAATCAGAATAAGAAATTCACGAAAATCGGACTTTATGGGCTACCACACCTCAACAAAAAATACATTTATTCAATAAATATTTTTATTTATCTATATAATATATATATATATATAGATATATATATATATATATATATATATATATATATATATATATATATATTCTATATAATATATAATCAATATATATATATAAACCATTTATAATATAAAGAAACGCAGTATCCTTTCGCAATTCGCTTTAAAAATATTATTAATAATAATATAAATAATAATAATAATAACTAATAATAATTTAATAAGCTTTGGTTAACAA
>JABUQX010095654.1:0-2500 GCA_015478945.1 Trachelipus rathkii
AAAGAGAGAGATGTGAAAGTATCTAGTACTGGCACATAGTGTTGTGCGTTTACTTACTTCTTGCTTTGTAAATGACATTGCGATTTATTGTACTAGCATCTTATTGGTTTTGTTCTTTGCGTCCAGGCACTGATTGGCCGCTTGTGTTCACACAAATCTTTTTCTTGGTTCACTCGAGCCAATTCCATTCATTGTCCGTTTTTCCTTAGCATGTTTGGTGATTGGTTCTATAGTCGAGCTGAGAGCAGTCTCGAAAGGGCCCATGTGGCTTCTTATATATTTCTAATGTTACTTATGTTAATTGTATGAGCTGACTACAGAAGAATTTGAGGAAAGTTTACTGAAACATTCAAATGTGGAAATATATATTATATTGCATGAAGTCAACAGTCATTTTTAAAAACTCGCGGGGGTAAGCCGTGAGCAGTTTAAAGAAATATAATGACTCGTTTCGAATATTTTAGCTGTTATTCTTGTAGTAATGATTCTGATGCTTAAATAACGTCGAATACTGTAATGTCTCAATTTAACTTATGAAGTTGGTAAACATTTACAATTTGGCTGAGATGGGCAATAAGTTTTGTATGAATCCCAGCTTTGCAAGTGATTTGTGAATGGAAGTTATTGGCATTAAAATTTTCATCTTCTGATGAAATGCTGTGTTTTGGGTCATTGATAGCCAATCTTTTTTTTGGGGCGAAATTTTTCTCAAGACAGGTTTGTTTTTGTCCTTGGTTTTTTCGCTTTTTTTGGGGTGTGCTCTGTTCTAGAAAATACAGAACTCCCTTTTACTATCCAATTTTTGACTTCCAAATATTCTCTTCGGTGATGATTCATATGCTTTATGAAGTGGGTTGTAATTAAATGTTTTTTGGTGTACTACCTCGTTTTATTTTTTTTGTGGCAGATTTTACACTCTATTATAAATTTTGTAATATCATTAGTAATAAAAAATCTTTTCGATGATGGTATTCTTAAAACCAATTTTGTGAGGTTACTTATTAGACAAATTGCAATGAATTAATGATAAATCTAATATAAAATCTGTTAATATATATATATTAATATCATATATATATATATATATCTATATATATTATATCTATATATATATATATATATTATATATATATATTATATATATATTATATTATATATATATAATATATATGGTAAAAGTCTGACGTGTGCCGCACTCCGAAAATTATCCTAATCGTTTTGAAAATATACGAATAAAAAGAAATAATAAGTTTGGCTCGAACATATTTTTTAGCTTTTTCGTTTTTTTTTGCATTTGGTGCTAGAACGTTAAGAATGCTCGGTTTGGTTCGTTTTAATGTCAAATTTAGCGGCAAAATTCGAGAAAAATGCTCACAAACGTAAGGATTTCCTTAATTCTGTAGGTAGCTATTTCCGCATGCATGGTCTCGAATCTCGCATGGGGGTCTAATCGGCCGAGGCGGGCTTGCACAGACGGCGGCGGTGGTAGGTCCGTTCGATCCATGAATCTTTCATTATAAAATTACCTTTTAAATCAAGATTCCTTGAAAATCGATAAACTCCATCACAATAGTTTGATCAATTATTTGTAATATAAACGGCACTTATTATTTTTCTTATTTCTGTTTATTCAAAACCACGTGCTCCAAGTCTTATTTGATAAAATTCAAAAGAAAACTTTATTTTAATAAAAGAGCTTCACACCTATAAAATATTAATTATTCATTTATCTTGTAGCTAGTTAAAGATCTGTAAATTCAGATGTTGTTTAAAACATAAAAGCTAGTGGCTAAAATTTTGTTAATACTTACTTGAAAAATGGAAATGGGATATTTTTTGAATAAACAAACATAAAAAAGGTTATTAATATTATATTTGCATTTATTATTCCTTAAAGGTACTATTTTAATTTATAAATAAATATACTTGAGCAGCAACCAAATACGAAATAAATCAGGGCTGCGAGTCGTAAATAAATTTTTCGACTCCGCTCCGATCCGACTCCTTAAATTCAAATTTGGATTTTCGACTCCGACTCCGACTCCGATCCACTAAACAAAAATTTTTCGACTCCGATCAGTCGACTGCCATTTTAAATAGATTTCTTATCGTCCTCCGACTCGCGACTCGACTCCGACTCCGCTCGCGACTCCAGCAGTCAAATTAAAAATTTCGCTCTGAATCAGCTTCCTGCTTCGAAAGTTACAATAAAAATTTTTTGTTTTCACTATTTTTTTTGCTTGCTTTTGAGAATAAAATATACCACTTTTTTAATGAATCTAATCTCCAAATGCTATAGGGTAAAATATCGTAAAGACTAGAGGTGTAGGAGATATCCGCATCCGCTATATTTTTTCTACCGATCGCATTTGCATTCGCATCGCATGAATTTTTTGCTGGATAGCGGATAGTATTCATTCATGAATTATGAGACTAAATGTTCCTCAACTTTCTGTAACGCAGGATGTTCAGACTCGTTGGAATAGTAGTTGGTACTAAT
>JABUQX010095654.1:7500-27488 GCA_015478945.1 Trachelipus rathkii
TCGCCACATTATACTATTCCGAATAAGGAAGCCTCTCTGATCATTCCTTCAAACTATCGCGCTATAGTTCTCACTTGTATTCTATCAGTCTTTGAAACCCTTTACTCTCACTTCATTATCTGGATAAACTCTTCACTTCTTTCTACGGCTTACAGCGGATAGAGGTTTCTTCTGGGCGATATACTTTTCACCTTTCTAACCGATTATGGTTTTCAGCTCTTAGAACTAGGGGAGACTTGCGTGGTGGCGCTTGATATATCCAAACAATTTGACCGAGTATGGCACGCGTCACTGCTCTCAAGGCTCCCCTCCTTTGGGTTTCTCTTTCTCTTTGCTTATTATGTCTAATTTCTTTCAAATCTCTAATATCGGCTGTTGTTTGATGAGGCGAACTTCTTCTTTTTCTGTAATAGTGGGTTGTTCTCTCAGGGTTCTGTCTTATCTTCCACTTTATTTCCTACTTTCAATTAATGATCTCTCACCTGCACATCTAACTCTATCCACTCCTATACGATGACTCGACCTTCATTCTTCAACTCATTTCAGTTCCGCTTCCTCTTTACTTCAGAATTGCTCGTCTTAATCTTTCGATTCAATTCTCGCTGATTCTGGATAGATTTTCGGATGTGGTCGTCCTGCAACGTTGTGAAATTAATTCTTTTAAAACCCCAACTTCTGCAAATTCCTTCTCTAAACGCATTCTAACTTTCTATCTCTTTCGACGTTCTCTCGTCTATCCTGTTGACATATAAACATCCTCGGCCTTAACATAAACAAAAAATGTCTTGGAACCTCATATCACAACGATTGCTAGGGCGCCTCAAAGAACTGGGAGTTCTGTTAGACTGCGAGAACTTTTTTTCTCTTCTCAGATTGTTCCAGCTATACAAGGGTCTCTTCCGCCCTTCTATGGAGTACTGCTCTCACATCTTGGAGGGGGGGCTCTGGTTTCACCCGGCTTTTGGATAGGGTCGAGTAAAGGTCCAAAAGGCTTATAACTGTTTTTTGTTGGTATTTTTATCTCCATTCTATCGTATCACGCCAAGGGAAGTGCTCGAGAATCTTAAATTCATTTGTGCGTACCACACTTTACGAACGCCCTCGTAGCACAAGGAGTGCTGTATCTGCGCACAAGTTTTGGTGTTGATATTGTAAACTCCTGGCTTAGTTAGCTGTCTGTGCTTCATTCTTTTTCCGCGCCCACCTTGTTCTGTGGAATTTTTCTTCCTCTCTGTATGTCCTGCTGGAATTTAATCTCCCTACTTTTAAGCGCTGCGTCTGTGGCTCATCTGCGTAATTTGGGCTAGAGGGTGAACTTTTTGAGGTACTACATCCCTCCTTGATAGGGCTCTGCTGTGCGAGTGGTGGTGACAACTGTAAAAAAATCCTTAGGTGGGCAAATATGTGGCAAATGAACTAAAATCCCTACTCACCTCCCATCCAAACATCATTCAGATTATCCCAAAAAATCGAACTCTTCACATTACCCTCAGATGGACATATGTTACAACCACACATATTTTTAACCTATTAAACTTTAAATTTAACCTTTAGAAATCTAGCACTCACACACACAAAATCTACCATAGGTCTCTACCACAAGTCACTCATCAGAATTTTGCAATCTTTCAATCCCCTTCTCATTCTTTCGCACACAACACCAACACATTTACACCACAACACCACACACTCATTTTCAAACGTTTCCCTTCCAATTTTTTGTTTCAAGTCACAGCTAGCAATCAAATTTGCCTTTCTATACATCCATCACCTTCTCTCCTCTTCTTCTCAACATTTATTCTTGACATTCCATGTATCCATACGATTCATTACATTTTCGCAGAAAGAAAGAACGCCGCTTACGGCGATCACGTCCTTCTTTCTCTGAGCCATGCATTAGCATTGGCAAAGATCAGTGGTAGTGGGCAGCCAACCGAACTACCACCAGTTGCCTTCTACGAAACGCAGGACATACGATGTCGGCAATTTTTTTCCCCCACACATAGGGATTAGGGATAGGGATGTCTGTAAGATGTTGTCTAGAAAGAGGGGTGTGGATATAAGTATGCGTATATGATATGTGGATAAAAAGATGGTGTCTCTAAGATGTTTGTCTGGAGGATGAGTGTGATATGAACACAGAACAGAAAGGCGAACCATTAGGCACTGGAACGTCATACATACCATAATCAAATATTGTATTATATTATATATATATATATATATATATATTATATAGTATTATATATATATAGTATATATTATTGAGTTTTAATATTATATCAAATTCCTTAATCTTTGTTCATTAATCGCAAATAATCGGCAAAAATCGGCCGATGACGATGACGATTGAAAAAAAAATATGCCGATTTTTGATCATGTCCATTACTAATATATATATATATATATATATATATATATATATATATATATATATATATAATAATATATAGAATATATACATATATATATTATATATATAATATATATTTTATATATATATTAATATATATATATTTATTATATATATTATATATATTATATATTATTATTATATATACTATTAATATATATATATTATATATAATATTATTATATTATAATATATATATATATATATATATATATATATATATACTATATACTATTATATCTATATATATAATATAGTATATATAATGCAGAAGGAATAACCAATTTACCTTCATATATCATATAATATTTATACAAGACAAGAGTTTTAAAGTATAATCCAAAAACTTGCTTCCTACGATTTGAAAACTTCATTTCTACGTTAGTTAATATTTTGACTTTGCAGTCAAGCATGCGTAGAGTGGATCTGAATCCTAATCCTGCAATTTGCAAATTCCACTGATCGAAAATGGGATACTTTATCTCTACAATATAACTCCGTCTTAATCTTAAAGTTCATTCAAAACCTCACAAACCACGTTTCACCATCTTGTGTGATTCATAGTGTGCGTGTGTGCTTCAGAGTGTGCGTTTGTGCACCCGCTTCAAAATGTCACGTGTGCGCGCTTGTGTGAAAAGAGACAGTTTTACATTTTTCTCTTGGAAATGCGAAAAGAAATTATTTTTTGTTTCACAAAAGCCGTTGACAGTCAAATTAAAAAAGAATTCTTTCAAGAATTTAGAATTCTAATAAAATAAACTTTAATTATAAAACAATAGTTGTCTCTTATATATATATATATATATATATATATTATATATATATATTATATTTATTTATATATTATATATATATATATATACTATATATATATATATATATATATATATATATATATATATATAATAATATATTTATATTTGTACTATATATATTATATATATATATATTATATATATAATATCTATATATATATATATATATATAATAATATATATATATATATATATATATTATTATATATATAATTATATATATATATATATATATAATATATATATTAATATATATATATATAGGTCTTTTTTTTACCCCCCACAACGATATATCGATTATTTTATAAATTTAATCGATTTATTTTAATAAACTAAAACAAATTTAATTTATATTTGTCCTAAATCTTAGCAGGAAAGTATTTGACTATTTCCTTTAATAACTCCTTAAATAGGTCCTTTCCTTTATTTTTTTGTCGCCACATCTGTTCGTATAAATATGATTGCAACATTAAACGACTAGTTCCGCATTCTACCTTGTTTCTTTATTTCAGAATTCACCATAATCTTTCAATAGTCTGCGTATGAGCTCCATTATATGGATTAATGAAATTCTCTGAATGATTAACAATTTCATGTTTGTAATCCATATCTTTGATCTTTGAAATAATAGTTGTATCTTTCCGTATTCTTCTTGAAATTATGCTTAGTAAAGTATTTGCATTTCTATTCGGTACCAAACATAAGAAGCATTCCTTTGTTTCTCGGCATAACCCGCCGAAAACCCATTAATTTGGGAACATTCTGCCTTTATTGTATTTTTTCTTTTTTAGAATGAGCTCTCATTAATCTCTACAATGGTGTTGTATCCCCAATAGAATTTTGAGTTTCTAATATTGAAAGTTCGCATATTTCTCGTAAATAATTCTTGTAGTCTGTAATCGTTTCTGTACTTAATTTAAATTCAGACATACAAAATTTGGTAGAAGCCATTTTATGACACCAACTAAAAAACCAACTAAAAATAAAAAATATTAAGGTGTCAAATGGTATCCTACTGCGTTTTAACCACGTATCTTTCCGTAGGCTTATCTCTTTTCTACAATCTCTACTGTAACAACGCCATCTTTCAATTTTAGCATTGACGCAAAGTTTCATCTTATGGCCATTCTTGCAAAGACGACTAGAATGAAGGATTTCTTTAGCAATTAAAAATTCTATTGCTTTTTCTTTAGTGTTAATATCTCTTACTAACTTTATTAAAGACATCTTTCTTTGATAACAACTATAGTAAGAATAAAGTTATTAATTGACACTATCCGAAATTAAATTAAACAAATTGATTCTAGATTTTAAACTTCACCAAAAAAATAAAAAATAATAATAAAATAAATTATTACTAAATGATCGAAAAAAAATTGTTATGCAAAATTAAATTTTAATATGTAACAATGATATTTTAAAATAATCGATATAAAAAATAATCGATATTCGTTGTGGGGGTTAACCGAAAAAGCTCCTATTATTATATATATATATATATTTAATATATATCTATATATATATATATATATATATAATAATATATATAATTAATATATATATATATATGTATTATATATATTACGTATATATATTATATATTATATATATATATATATATAGTAGTTAGGGAGCTATTTTTAGTATTATAATAAATTTCCCTTAGGCCTAATTGAATAGCTATTATGTAGCTCCTTATTTAACTACTTTTGCTCTTACAATAGCTACTTTTAAGCACTTTTAGGTTGTCAGGTGTTACAAAGCCTTGCGAGAATCTTATATAATCCAAATTTTTGTTCTGCATGTAGAATGTGCCCCTCGTCCATATATCACATATCGAGGATGGTTCAACACAAAAAGTTCTTCTTGAAAGGGGAAAGTATACCCTCTTTCACATCATCAATTCTCCAATTTTCGTCGACTAATTTTCATTCTCTTTCTAACATCTTTTTATACTAACGTTATTAATTCTGAGAGAGAGAGAGAGAGAGAGAGAGAGAGAGAGAGAAGAGAGAGAGAGAGAGAGAGAGAGAGAGAGAGAGATAGATAGCTAGATAGATAGGAGAGAGAGAGAGAGAGAGAGAGAGAGAGAGAGAGAGAGAGAGAGAGAGAGAGAGAGAGAGAGAGAGAGAGAGAGAGAGAGAGAGAGAGAGAGGGAGAGAGAGATAGAGGGAGGGAGAGAGGAGAGAGAAGAGAGAGAGAGGAGAGAGAGGAGAAGAGGAGAGAGAGAGAGAGAGAGAGAGGGAGAGAGAGAGAGGAGAGAGAAGGAGAGAGAGAGAGAGAGAGGACGGGGGGGAGAGACGAAGAGAGAGGAAAGATGAGGAGAGGAGAGGGAGAGAGAGAGATAGAGGGAGAGAGAGAGAGAGAGAGAGAGAGAGAGAGAGAGAGAGAGAGAGAGAGAGAGAGAGAGAGAGAGAGAGCTCTACTAAAGTCTTTAGTTGTATACCTCCTCCTTTGAGAAGAATTCTTGTAACTCGATTTCCGACAAAGTCACATAAGGCAAGATAATATCTCTTCAACTCTCTCACCAGACTTAAATGCTATGCTCATTCATACATGTATTCTACTGGTAAAGTCTGAAACACTTATTTATTTTATTTTGCTCACTTTTTCGACTTGCACAAGTTCCAATTCAGTGTATTAGGCATGCCGGTAAACTTTGCTATATTTTTTGTAGGCCATAAATCTGCGAGATAAGATACCACATCTGAGGTAGAGCTCTAGCGCCGAAAGTCATTCCGATGATCGGAAAAGGGAGAATGAAATACCAGATGATCCAAGAAACGAAAGTGAAGAAATTTTCGAATATCTAGTCAGAACTAGAGGTGTTAGTGGATATCCGATCCGCGATCCGCATATGCGGATATCGCATATTTTCCTATCCGCATCGCAACTATCCGCATTTTCACTATCCGATTCCGCACCTCATCCGCTAAAATTTTTTTGCGGATAGCGGATAGTATTCATTCATGAATTATGAGAGTACGTAGTGTGAAAACTACCTTATATATATTTATATATATATATCATATATATATATATATTATATTACCTAATATACCTATATATATATAATAATATATAAACTATATATATATATATATATATAATAATAAATATATATATTTATATATAATATATATATATATATTATATATATATATTATATATATATACCACCTTAGAAGTCGGACCTTCAAGGAATCACAGACAGTCAAGATGGAAGATAGTAATAGATTTCAAACTCTGCAAAACAGATGCGCACCTGTGCATTGCAACTTTTTCTAAATCCTCAAGATCAAAACAAACAAATTTCCTTGAATCACGTGTTTCACCAGCCATGTTAAAATTAATTTGGGATGCAATGCGATTGAATGCTCGCTAAACGCGAACCTATCATAGCATAAGCAAAGATACCAAGAAACTGACACGCAATTACAAAAAATCCTATTAAGCGATAATCATTGCGATCCACGAGTTTTTTGGCTTATAGCACATAATTTAGCGAACGATGGTTCGAGGTGTCAAAAGACAATACATCATTGATCGAAGAGGTATCAAAAAGACGAAAGCTTGACCATGCAGATAAAGAATATAGAGATATATATAGATAGAGAATAATAATTGTCACAACACAGATTCCATTCCACACAACTCTTTCAGAAGTCGCCGGAAAAAAAATCTTAGCAAGCCCTTTAACAAGTGTGGCTAGTGAGCGTCTTTTCAGTGGTGCAGATCTCATTTAAGACGAAAAGAGAAGCAAACTCTCCTCTGAAAGGTCTCAAAGCTTTTGTTATTGAAACATAATTTGGAATTTATTAATTTCAAGCATTAATATTATATAACTTTTCCAATGGGTGGAGGTTGGGAAAAGAGGTTGGTGGGGTGTAAAGAGTTGGGTCCAAGCGTCTTGCACTCTGGTATCACGTATATATATTATATATATATATATATATATTTATATATTATATATATATTATTATATAATATATTATATATATATATATATATATATATATATATTATATATTATATATATATATATTTTATCTATATTTATTATATTATATATATTATATATATATATATATATATCTATATATATATATTTATATAATGATATATATATACTTATATATATTTAATATATATTATATTATTATATATAATATAATATATATATATTATATTCTATTATATATATATATATTATATTTGTGTGTGTGAAGTATCTGTGTGGCTATATCTCTAAAAACTTAACTATCCGCTATCCGCTATAATTCGCGGATAGTGATTTTTACTATCCGATCCGCATCCGCCTCCGCGGATAGTGAAAAATCACTATCCGCTGCGGATAGTGAAAAATCACTATCCGCTACACCTCTAGTTAGAACACAGAACGGCTTCCTCTCTTCGGAATAGGTTAGAATATGTTGGGATGCAACACTATGGTATAGTATTAATAGTGAGATACAGATGTATATCGAAATAGGGTTGGCACCAGTTAGTCTCACCGCTCCCTGAAAACTCGGAGTCGTGGCGTCCGAGTCGCGTCGCCTTATTTCATAACGTTCATAAGATATTATGACAACGGCCAATGCATCGTTAAATGTAATAACAGGTCACTCGAGAGGGGAGGAACAGATGGAGGATTGCTGGAGTTATCTAAGTCGAGCTGGCTAAAGGAAACAGAAGGCAATAGAGATTAGATTTTTCAGCTTGGTGAAAACTCTAAGCAAATAAGAGGGGAAATGGGCAGATTATTCAGATATTATTGGGAGATATTTTTACCAAGAGGCCAGAAAGGTTTGTCAGTAGCAAAACCAAGAGATCAGCGCATTTTTGCTTTCGAATAATATCCGAGGAACTATTCCGAGTTAAATAAAAATTAGTGAGTTCGATAGCAGAACGAGAAATTTTCCACAAGATCGAACTTTGGATTTTGAGGAGAATGATTAGACTTATAAGGAATGAACCTTCTCAACCATCAAAGATTAGCAGTTCACCACCTTATGGCAAGAAGCCGAGGGCCTTCATGTGGTCAAAGCAATCACTCAGGGATAGTTAGCATAAGCATATCAAAGGGCCTCAATCGCCCGAATAAAGTGCTAGAAATACACTTAGGCTTAGGAAATGGAACTGTTGAGAGAAAACACTAAAATTAAGAGTTTATAAATGCTATGCTCAGAAGTTTGCCATAGGAAGAGATGGGATATTTATGGAAAGAATGACTGGTGGTGATGCTAAGGCCAAAAGTTATACTCAGAATTGGTCGAAAACTCAGGAATATGTGAGGTTCCCTATTGCAGTTGCTCCAGATCATCTAGAATGCTGAAGGTATGGGTCTCCTTCCTTCTGATCAATGTGGGAGGACCCCAACCACTCGTCGTTGTGTAGCTTTGAAATCCCTAAATATAGCACTTATGATAATAGTAACAATGAATTAAATTGAGAAATGAGAAAAAATTTTACTCAAATGTCTGTATTACCACAAAAATAGCCATTTTATTCGTCACTTAACGTTATGGTAACTAAAACTATAACTCTCGGCGCCGCAATCCGTGAATAATTAAAAATAAGTATCCGCTACTCACTAATAGGGAATTTATATATTATATATATAATATATATTATAATATAATATATATATATATATATATATATATAGTATATCTATATATATTATATATCTTATATATATAGTATATATAATATTAGTATATATATCATATTATTATATATATACTATGTTATATATTATAATATATATATATATATATATATATATATATATATATATATATATATATATATATATATATTATTATAATATTATATAGTATATAAAAGAGTATCCATGTACTAGAGTTGGTGTAGTTAGAGATGGTATCGAAGTGATAAGTATGATTGTTTGTGTTGGTGGAGAAGAAGATGTTGAAGTATGTGTTGGATGTTCAATCAGTGAGGGGGTTTAGCAATGGGATTATCGGATCATTATGTTGTTCTCTATGTAAAATTTAAGTTAGTGGGGGTTTGTTGAGAGGAAGGTGATACGAAAGGAAGTAGGTAAAATTGAGTGAGAAGTTAAGTGGCAAGACGAATAAGGATAAATATGTAAGAGCGCTCGCTAGTAAATCGGTTGAATGTGACCAAGTTGATACTGGAACAATCTGGGGGCAAATGAAGGAAGCATTGTTAGTAGTGCAAAGGAAGTATTGTGGATGTGCTAAAGTAGGATATAAGAATGTTAACAGTGAATGGTATGAGAGGTGGCTGAAGCGGCTTTAAAGGTATAAAAGAAGCGTGGGTTGAATGTACTAAAAGCAAAATGATGAATTTAAAAGAAAGATGCTTGGATTATATAAGGAGGAAAAAAGAAATACTAAAGATGCATACGAGGAGAAAACAAGAGGTAAATAACAGTTTGGAAGGAGGATGATGAGGACATACAAGGAATAGGAAGCTTTCTGGAAGGAAGCGCGAAAGGTTAAGAATGAGAATAAGGGAATTTGCCTTAGAATAATGAATAGGATGGTGCTTTTTGTAACTGATGAAATGGATGTGAGGGGGAGTGTGGAAAGTAAACTTCGAAATCTGCAATATTAACAGTAATGGTGAGGTGTTAGTGAATGTGTGGTTTTGATGGTGCAAGACGGAATAGGTATTTTGGGGATGAGGTTATTAGAGGAGGAAGTAATGGGTAGGGGTGAGAAGTTGAAGAATGGTAATCTGCAGGTATAGATGAAAATTATAGTGAAATGATAATAGCGGAGGGCGAGACTGGTGATTGATTGGTATTTGGGAAGTTGTGTAATGAAAGCGTTTATGGAGGGTATATGTTCAAGGGATTGGAGGAGGCGGGTAATAGTACGCTTGTATAAGGTAAGGGAGAGGGAACTGGTAGAAATTATAGGGGAATGAAGTTTTATTGAGTGTTGTAGGGAAGGTATACGCCTGGTATTTTGGGTCGAAAGAGTGCGTCGAGTGATGAGGGACTGATTGGTGAAGAACAAGGTGCGTTTAGGAGTGTAAGAGGAATGTGTTGGATCAAATCTTTACATTGAAAAAACTGATTGAGAAAATGAGGGAGAAGAGGATAAATTGTATTTTGGTTTATGGATTTGCCACAGGCGTATGATAGAGTTATAGGGAAGCTTTATGGCAGGTATTCAAGTGATATATGGTGTTGGTGGTAGGCTTCTGAATGGAATCAACAGTATGTATGAGACGATAGAAAAGCGTGTGTAAGAATAATGGTGTCAATGGTGATTTGGTTTGAGGATTAAATAGGGAGTGAGCACAGGGTTGTGTTATGTTCTTGTTTATTCAATGTGTATATTGGATGGGGGTTTATGAAAGAACTTCGAGGTGGGGATGGGCATATGGAAGTGGTGTTAGAATGATGGAGAATGGAGAGAGTGGAGGGTGCCCTATATTGTATCGGATGATTTGTTCTGTGTGGGGGAATCTGAGAGAGTTTGAGAGATTGGTGGAGAGATTTGGCAGGGTATGTAAAGGAGGGTTTGAAAGTAAAACGTAGATAAGAGTAAGGTTTGTTGTGAGTGATGACAGTCCTCAGTGTGAAGTTATGTAGATGATGAGCAGCTGGGAGATAGTGTCTGAGTTTAAATATTTAGGGTAATGTGTTGGATGAGAAGGGAACGGATGATGCGAAGGTGTAGTAGAAAGTTGTGAATGGCAGGAAGGTGGGCTGGTGCAATTAAATCGTTGGTGAATGTAAAGGGACTAAGTCTTGAGTGCGCTAGATCTTTACATGAGGGTATGTTGTTACTGGTTTTAATGTAGTGAGACTATGGTTGGAATAAGAGGTATAGATCTAAGTTAATGTGTTCAGATGGACAACATCTTGGGGGCATGCTAGGTGTGAAAAGAATTAATCAAATGAGGGGAATGAAAGTATTAGAGAGTGGTGTGGTGTGGAAGAAGGGGTAAATGAGAGAATATGTGAGCATGTTGAGATGGTTTGATCATGTGGAAGGAGAATGAGTCGGTTGGTTAAGCGGGTGTATAGTGGAGCGTGTGTTGGGAAGCCGGACCGGCTGGGAGACGCGAGAGAAAAGTGGATTTGAAGTCGGTGACGATGTCTGAAGGGAGGAGAATATGTGAGTTTGGCACGAGGCGAGAATAAAGGTGGCATGATAGGAGAGAACTGGGGGGTTTTTGGTATGCGGGGTAATGGTTGTGGCCCACCTGGCCAGGGGATGAACCTTTACATTGACGATTTACCATAGTGATGGTCGTCGCGGTCCTATGATGCTCTAGGGTGATTTTCTGTCTGTGAAGGCTCTCACTCATTAATTAATGGTAAAGAGGGGGCGGTAAGGCTGGCTTTCTTTTCGACCGAGTAAACTTTGTCATGTTCTCCTACTGCTTTGCTTTTCCGATGCTTGTACAGCACCCCCAATTTTGGGGCAAAGAGGAAGGTGAAGAAAAGAAAAGAAAGGAATATATATTATTATCAATATATATATATATATAGGTATATATATATATATATATTATATATATATATATTAATTATATATATATATATATATATTTATATAGTATATATATATATATATATATTTATACTATAGTATATATATATATATATATATATTATATATATATATTATATATATATCATGTATATTGTATATATAACTATATTATTACTATATATATATTTATATATATATATATATATATATATATATATATATATATATATATATATATATTGTTAATATATGATATATAATATATATTATATATAGTATATATTGAATATATATATCTATATATTAATATATGTAGTATAGGAATCGATTGGAACTTAATTGGATCTAACCGCAAACACGGCGCAAAAGTGATAACAAAGGCCGAATTTAACAGAGACACTTCAAGAGAAGGGTAACTCGGGCCAACCGAATAAGGTCCTTCAAAAGTGCTGCTAACCGTGAAAGGAACTGCTTTATACTTCATATTCTATATTTATATATTCCTATATGTTCTATATTCTATATATTCTTAGCTTCTAGACGTTGCCGAAACCTATATGATGGAATCACCCGGTAGTTAGTGCCTACCCTAGGTTTTCGGTACGAGGAGTCGAAATTAGTGTATATTTAGAAGGTGCTAGGATGTGTCCTTCTTGAGTTATTCGACCATAAAATAGTACCTCCCTTTTCTAGCCTTATTCTAGCAATGGCCAGTCTATTCGTCATAGAATATCGGCTAATATAGTGTATCTACCCCTAAGGTTATAAGGTACGGAGACTTGATTGGGTATATATAGTAGAAGGTGCTAGTTGGTTTCTTCTACGAGTAGTACGATCATTCAAATACTCCCGCTGAGCTCACACCACCCCACCCTTTTTCTAGCTTTCTAGATGTCATGGTCCATCGTTATAGAACCAGTAACTTTGTGTTATCCCATGTTATAAGGTATGAGGTTCGTTTGGTGTATATTAGAAGTGCTAGGTTGGTACCTTCTACGAGTTAGTACCCCGCTCCCCCCCCTTTCTAACCTTCTAGTGCGATATATCTATGTGACGGAATACATCCGATATAGATATCGATTAATACATAATCGGTACTGCTGAATCGATTTCTGTGGTTTTTTAAAACCCGGACGGAAAAAAAAAAATCGGAGAACATTCATTCCTAAACTAAGAGTTAGTATTAGCTATTACCCTGCCCCCCTTTTCTAACATTTTTGTTTTTGGAGGCTATGAAGGCCGGAGTCGATGTTGTTAAGTATGTTTTGGAGGTATGCCGAGTCGATTTCCGGCTTAACCGAAGCGCGGCATTTCAGCCGTTTCGCGGTTTTAGAGCGCACGCACTGTGAGCGTTTTTTCGTAGATGGGCGTACCCATTTCGTCAAAAAACCTACTGTTCATGAAGGTCGGTGTCAACGGAAGGGTAGAATGTCCTCAAAAATGAGATTCCTGTAGTTTACTTTTCCGGAGCGGTCCAGAGTCCCCGTGCCCGTGTGCCCGCTCGGGGGTGCATTTATTTGATTATTTATCCGACAACCCAATTGTAATCTTTAGCAAAAGAGTGTGTTAGAGCGTCGTATCCTCTTCAAGACTTTGGCAAGCGTTCTTTATATGTTGCAACATTGTTGCAGATCGCAATTGTTTCAAGCCGTTTCGTCTAGGGGGGTGGGGGTCCGTCTCCCAAAAATAAAAAGTGGACTTCGAAAGGCTGGATTATTGGTGAGTGTATAGAAAGAATATGAAATGAATGACTATGTTAAATAATTGGCGAACAATGGGGGTCGGAGCGGGAGTTGTGGTTGCGGTGCCAGAAATGGAAATTCTGGCTCCAACCACATATTAGGACAAATGAGGTGTCTAACTAGTTGTTTTCAAATAGTGTAGAATTCATTTTTGAGGGTTTCAGGGTTGGCCTAGCTGGTTCTTATCGCTAGGCTTTAGCACCGACATGTCTCAGTTTAGAAACTCTCATTGATTAATGCATACCCTATGTTTATATTAGGTCGTGGATTCGATTGGTGTTATTAAAGGTGTTAGCGATGCTTTTCTAGGAGTTCAGTAACCCCAATCTTTTCTAGCACTTCAGCAGGGTAACCTAACATCATAGAATAACAACTAATTATTAGTGTTCTATTCGAGCCCTATGTTTTTAAGGTGTGAGGATCAATGGGTTGGTATGTTATTGAGAAAGTTGTTAGGATGGTTCCTTCACGAGTTATGTCCCCTACCCCTTTTCTAGTGTATGTATTCAACTTTGTTATTTTTTCGAGCTAGAGAGTGGTGAATTTTTTGTCTAACGCTCTATGTTTGAGTATAGCGAGTTTGATTTCTGGCATTGACTGGAGTGGATCGGAGCTTTCCTTGAGGTCTTTTGCACCGGTGCTGCGGTCTCAGTTATATTTTTGTTTTTAAAGGCTTTTTCTGGTTAAAGATTTCTTTTTCAAAACTGGCTAACATGATTGTTGAAGGTGCGGTTGCCGAGGCCCGAGGTTTCCCGCGGCCCGGTCCAAGAGGGGGAGGGGGTCCTGGGCCCAAAAAGGAAATAGGACTTAGAAGGTATGCAAATTGATGAATGAAAGAAGAGAAAGAAATGAAATAGACTATTGGAGTTTTTAATGGTGACGGAACACCATGGAAGTCACAACCGGACGGAGCGCGTTGAGTTTTGTGGATAGCGGAGCATCTGCAGACGTGAATTCCTGGCTGCCAGCTGCATATTTGAGTCAACTGACATGTGTTTTAATATAAGTTTTAAAAGGACACAGATTCCCGAATTTTGGGTTTTTATGTTTTGTGTTTTTTTTCTTTTTTTTTTTTTTTTCATATACAATAAGTGGGTTTGAACCCTCGTGAGAAGGAAAAAAGAAGAAGAAAGCCACACTCCCAAAATAGGGAAGTAATTAGAAGAAGGGAGACAAGAAGAAGAAAAGAAGAGTAAAAGAAGGGTTGAGATTAAGAAAGAATAAGTAGTTAGGGAAAGAAGAGTTTGAGATCAAGAAGAAGAAAGTAGTTAGTGAATCGTTATACACACAGTCTTACATTTTAAAGTGAAGTTAAAGTTAAAGTTAAGGTTATAGATAGTTAAAGTTTAAAGTTAAATTTTCATGTTGAAGAATAAGATTTATATTTTTCATTGGTGTTAAAAGGGGGCTTCAAATGTTTTTTGAGAAACATTTTTGTTTTTCAAAAAAACATTTTTTTAACAACAAGATTTTTTTAAAAAAATAATTTTACTGAAAAAAGTGCATTATTTAAATACTATATATTCTAATAGTATATATTATATATTATATATAGTATATATATATATTATAAAATAATTATTAAATTAATATTATCATAATTATAATAAATTTATATATAAAATTTATTTAATTTATATATTATATTATGAGTATATTTAAGGTATAGCTTAATGAGATTATCAATGGTTGTTTACATAGAAAGTATTTTTTAAAATAGTACAGAAACACACGAAGTTTTTTTTAAAATATATATTATAATATATATATGGTATATTAATACGTATATATATATATAGTATATATATATATAGTTATATTATATATATATAGTATAGTATATATATATAATAATGATATCTAGTATTGTAACGAGAATACAATGTTGTTTTCATACAGAATAGTTTTTAACTATTACAGAACACAATTTTTTAATTATATTATATCTATATTATATATATATATATATTATATTATATATATATATAAATAGTAATATTATATTATATAATATCTTATATATATATATATTATATATCTTACATATATATATAAGTATAGTATAATATATATATTATATATATAGTAGTATATTATATATATTAGGTTTATATAGTAGGTTATATCTATATATATATTAGTACGTATATACTATAGTTATTGTAGTAATAATGACATTTGCGCAGAACACGTGGTAATGAAGTTAAATGTGCATTCTCTATTTAAGTAAGTCTCGCAGAAGTCCTATTCTTTTGAATAACATAGGAATAAAATATCTCGAGATTGCACAATGCTAGGTTCTTCATTGCATATTCAAGGTTTCTAGTTAGAGTTTCATTTTGTTCTCATGCTAAAGAGGAGTAAAGGTATAACATTAGTTGTTGCGTCAAGCGCTGATAGTACTTCTCTTTATATCGGTTTTCCCCATAATTTCAGTGTAAATTTTATAAAACAAACCATAGGCTAGATGTATTAATTCGTAGTATGTGGACATTGTCAAGATTGCATTAATATTTTCTTTATTTTTAACAATGTTGTAATATTCTCATGCGATGTAAACAGAACCCTATTCTTGTACGTATAAATGTGTTAGCTGAGTAAGTGTTTCCAGTAATTACGTACTAATTTTTAACACTATCACTAATGAGAAAACACATTTATTCATTTATGATGGACCCTCTCGCCTTCGTTTCTAATGGATATTTCACTATGACTCGGTGTATCAGATATCACATACTCAGTCTTTACCATTCTTCACGTATCATAATAACGGAGGCACATTATCTTGTAACCAGAAAATGAACAAAGGTCGTATCATGTACACTGCGCTTGATGGACTGTAGGATACGGGCAATGTAAGCGATTAGCGATTAGGGTTACCGAATAAATATAAGGAAGATACAGCTTCGGGGAATACAAAGGTCCTCGTTAATATGTCGTTAAACAATTTGGGGAGTGGGTGGAAGGGAAGCATGGGTTGTCAGGTGGAATATCGTACTGAGACTTTGTAATAAATAAAACAATCTCAAATCCTATAGATAATATATTTTCAACCATCATAGACCAGTAAACAAAGATTACCAACATTAACTCGCTTATCACGTCAGAAAGTCCATATAATTCCGCAGCGCCTTTCCATCGACGGACAAACATGTTTTACAGAGGATTAGGCAATATACAAATAACTGATAATATACTGTATACAACAAGGAGGTCTATATTCTATTAACAATGTAGAAATGATTGCCTTATTGACAAAAACAAACAAAAAAAAAACTAAAAAAAACGAAAAAAAATACGTAATAATAATAACAAATAATATAATAATAATATAAATATAATAATATAATATAATAATAAAATAATTATATAATAATAGATAATAATAATAATATATTAATAATAATATATTATAATTTATATAATAAATAATACTACATAATTCATATAATCCCGTGAATTATATATATATTATACTATTTTATAATATATATTAATATATTTATTATAATATCATATATATATTATTATTAAATAATAATTATATATATATATATTATATCATATATATATATTAATATTTATATTTATTATAATATATATATATATCTTTATTATATATAGTATATATATATATATATATAATATCATATATATATATATATATTTATCTATACTTTTGATGTTGTTCCTTACATGAATGCTGGCTTACGAGACCTCAATTAGATTTATGGGTCAGTCCTCTAACATTGCCGTTATCTTCGTTATTGATTACTTATAATATACTTTTTCAATTCCTCAACTCCATCCCAGAGTACATACGAGGCAAGTTCTCTCCCTGACACTACTATATGTTTTGGTCAGGATTATTCACGTAAGGAATTCTTCAAGCTGAGATAAAGTTTTGAACATCTATCGAAGCTAAGAACTGATTAATTATATTTTATTCTGTGTAAAGTTTTTTTAAATGTATTAATATGTCTCGTATAAATATAATGGGCTTTACATAATCGGTTAACATTTCTGTTTTACGCAACTGTTTTAACATTTTTCTCGAATCGACCATCATATTTATCTGGGTGTGCTTATATAGAACATATATTGTACGGGTTAAATAGTCTGTATCTTCGCGGCTTGCATATTTACATATCCATAAGTATTCGTATCTGATATTTAGAGACGGGTTAAAGTAAGTTTTTATATAGATGATCTCCACACCCATGATACTATTTCCCACGATTTAATTACACTGTGTGACTTAAGTGTTCGTTCACAAGTCCATTCTTTAGCATTTGGCATACATAAGTAAATTCGTCGGCACCCATAAAACACGTCTGTTATTATATTGTCACTAATGCTGAAGTAGTAAACGTCGGCTTTCTTGTATATAAGAAAGATACATCACTTTTCGGGATATTGATTTCCCAATGCACAATGTCACGTATAGAAGTGTATTTATCAAGACGAACCATTCTAACGGTAGGAATATACATCACAGGGAAAAAGAACACTTTTAAGACAGAGCACAACCTTCTACCACGTTCAAATCTAAAACGAATATGACGATGAAATAATTTTCGAGAGAAAGAATAATGTAATATTACTGGAAACAACCCAAGTCTAAGAGATAAGGGATATTCAACCAATCACGGCAAGGTATAAGATAGTTCAGCCAATCACAGAGTAGGGCAAATATAGATGGATATGTCCAACATGAAAACAGCATCCAAAGTCTTACACTATATTATATATATATATATATATATATATTATAATATATAATATAATATATATATAACTATATATATATATATATATTATATATACTATATAATATACATATATATAATATTATATATATATTATTATATTTATATATATATTATATTATATATATATAATTATATATATATATATAATAACGGGTAAACTGTAATAGGATAGAACCTTGCACACTACCCACACATAACACACAACTTCGTATTATTATGGCTCAGCTTTTGGATACTTTTCGGATGCCTCAGGGAGGCATCAAAGTTGAGGCACCAATGGTGTGTGTGTGTGTTGCGTGTGTGTGTGTGTGTGTGTGTGTGTGTGTGTGTATGTGGGTGCAGGGTCTAATCTATGTAGCATGTTTCCCGTATATATATTATTATATATATATATTATTAATATATATATTATCTATATTATACTATATATATATATTTCTCTATATATATTATAATAATAATTATAATATAGCTATATATAAGTATATATATATATATATTATCAATATATATATATTTATATATATATATATATAGATATATATATATATATATATATATATATATTATATATATATATATATATATATATATTACTATCTATATATGTATATATACTATATATACTATACATATATATATATTATTATATATATTCTAATATATATATATATATATAATATATATATATATTATATATATATATAATTTATAGTATATAGTGTAAGACTTTGGATGCTATTTTCATGTTGGACGTATCCGTTATCTATATTTGCCCCTACTCTGTGATTGGCTGAACTATCTTATAACTTCGCGTTGATTTGGTTGAATATCCCTTACTCTCTTAGATTGTGTTTGTCAGTTATATTAATTACTCTCTTTCTCTCGGAACTTATTTTTATCGTCACTAGTCGTTTTAGATTTGAACGTGGTAAGAAGGTTGTGCTCTGTTTTAAAAAGTGTTCTTATTTCCTGTGTAATATTCCTACCGTTAGAATGGTTCGTCTTGATAAATACACTCTATCCGACATTGGTGCATTTGGAAATCAATATACGGAAAAGTGAATGGTATCTTTCTTATTACAAGAAAGCCGGCGAACGGGTTTTACTATTCAGATGTAGTGGCCCAATATGACTATAAGCAGACGTGTTTTTATGAGTTCGCGGAGATACTTTGTGTATGCCACATGCTGAGCAATGGGTGAACAAACACTTTCAGTCAACAGTGTACTTAAATCGTTGGGAAATAGTTGATCAGTGGGGGGTGGAAGATCATGAATGATAAGAACTACTTTAACCTCTCTTAATACTCTAGATACGAATATTTATGGATATTAGAATATCGGCAGGACGCGAAATACAGGACTATTTTACCCTATCAATATATTGGTTTCTATATTAGAGGCACATCTCAGATAAAATATATATGGGTCGCGTTCGAGAGAAAATGTTAAAAACTGTTGCGTAAATGGGGGGGGTCAGAAATGTTAACTCGATTATGTTACAGAGCCCATTTTTTTATACGAGACATACTAATTACATTTAAAAACTGTTTCTTAAAGATTCGAGATTAATTCCTCAGTTCTTAGCTTCCGGATAGATGTTCATAATTTAATCGTAGCTTGAAGATTCCTTTACGTGATGATTTCCTGACCCAAAACATATGGTAGTGTCAGGGAGAGGACTTGCTCGTATGTATTGGGACGGAGTTGAGGACATTGAAAAAGTAATACCAATAAAAC
>JABUQX010095655.1:5000-17500 GCA_015478945.1 Trachelipus rathkii
TCATTCTAATGAGTTCATGTTTAACATATTTTATATTTTGAATGCTTACCCAAGTATTTATGTAAGTTGATATAACAGTTAGTATATGAGGTCATAACCACATAACCACTGATGTACCTATGAATATTGGGACACTTCCATATACATATGATTAGAGTAATCACAGGTTAGTAGTTGATATTCTTTCACATTCTTGATTGTGGGTTAAAACATGCATGAAAGTACTCACCTCATTCCCTTGATTCCAGTTCTTACCCAAGATTTCCCATAAGATTTATCAAACCTTGATCACAGTGAATTTCCAAATCATCCTCCTACAAGACCCCTCTCCGACGTACTTATCGTTAGGGTAAGATCTTTCTTAATTTAGTATAATAATAAATTACTGTAATTCTTTAATTAATGGTCATAACTAAATAATTTCAATATTAACTTTCCAAAGCTAATTTTACATATGTTTTATAGGGTTTTAAAATTGGGTCTTGATCTTCACTCAAGACACTTTTTGTTTTTTGGTTTTGTTTTGAGTCTTCATTATAGACATCGCAGGAATCATCTTTATTCCCAGTCTTTATTCCCAGCCTTAATCATAGGGCTTAATTTGAAGAACTTAACTATAAATCTAGTCATAATCTAGAATAGAATAAATTAAGTAAACCTTAATTGTAGTAATTATAGTCAAAATCATCCTCTTAATTTTGACTAAGTACCCATAATATCTACCTAGTTCTTAATTACCCTGTTTCCGTTGAGATTGTTCCACAATTAAATACATTTTTGTAACCGGAACCTTCTCAACTACATCTTAATCTAATACTTATTTAAGGTTAAGGTATATTGTAAAAAACTAAACCAACATACTCTGCAATAGTATTGGAGTCTATTCTGGTTTATAATTGTAAAGGTAAAGCTATCCCCCTACTTATCCCGGATAACTGAGCGAATGTATTAACATTAACTCTACTACTTTTGATAGTATATATGTGTTAATAAACATATCTTTTACTTCTTTTTCATTCTCCCCTCTTACTAAGTGATCTATTTTGTACTTGGACACAAACCAGGAGCATTTGGAGCAAGTTGATGGTCCCTCTCTCCTTACCCAGCCGATAGCAAGAAAGCTGAAATGGCTCTTTTCAATATCTCCTCCAGGTAGATAAAACAATTCCTTTTTCATTTTCTCACTGTTTTATTATTTTATTAACTTCGATAATACTAATTACTTTTTCATCTGGAGGTCAAGTGACCGTACTTATTCTTGCCCTCGTCACTTGGTCTCCACTACATAAATACCAGAAAATAAAAAGTGGCGCCCGAACAGGGACCATCTGTCTTGTTCGGTGCTCTTGCCTTGCCACTGGATTGTGATTTTAGATCACTTCGCCACTCGTTGCCTCACCTCACAATACAGTAAAATTAAAAGACATTATTCTAATAATTCTTCCCTACTGTCTTAATATCTTTTATATCTTATATCTGAGCATTCTTCCTTAAGCTTGAATGAGAGTGAAAGGAATGTATTAAAGAGCTCCTTATTTTATGACTCAAATTTTATATTAATGAAATTTACTGAATGAATTATTACTTTATTATAGTAATAATCGAAAAACTGTAACTATCGAGAAACTGTAACTTAATAAAGTTCCTTAAAAATCTTAACAAAATGGTTGATCAAATAGATGCATCAACTGAGTCTGAGTCTCCAGAGATCCCTACCACTACTTTGATTGATTTTCCCATCCATGAGGAAACTAATCTTTTAGATTCAAATAGGGATTTACTCGCCTTTAACCATAATTTTCAAAAACATGCTGACCATGAACAGGCAATAGCTTTGGTTAGTTATCCCCACAGTATCGATTCCCAAAATGGTCGTCACCCATCACAATATTCACAGAACTTACATGGTTCTAAACCATCACATCATTCTTCTTACAATATTGAGGATTCACATCGTTTAAATCCTCCATACCTACCACATAAGTCAAAGTCGTACCCACGTAACACTAAGCATAATTTCCCATTGCACCAAAATTCTTACTCAAGAACGAAAACAAACACCGATATGTACTCAGGCCCCATCATAAAACAAAAAATCGATAGGATGGAAGAAGCCATCTTACACTTGAATTCCTTACTCAAGAATTCACATAATCTTAAAGGGGTAGACCCTGGTACATATACACTAGATAATGGTACAAATTTCTTAACTTATTTAACGGATTTTGAAGCTTACTGCCAACTTCATTATCCCACAGCCTATCACAAATGGTTAAATTTACTCGGCAGACAACTTGACGGTCACTTCCTTAATGTCTATCATCTTGTTACCAAAGATGATAGAGATTATTTCTCTGTTCGAGAGACCCTCATCCAATGGTATGAGGAGGAGGAGAGAAAAAGGAAGGAATCCCTATTTCATACATTTCACTCTGCCCGCCGTTACAAAAATGAGAGTATTCGTTTGTTTGCCTACAGACTAGAACGTCTGGCTAGTCATGCTCATCATGGTCTAGACATGAGTGGCCACGAATCTCTCCGAACTGCATTTTTATGTAGCCTTCCTACAAACATAGAACAAGGTGTTAGAGAGTACATAAAAATGTATGAACTCAATAAGAACTGGCGTACTCCTTGGTCAGATATTGTGGGGTATGCTGAGTTCCTAGACACCCATAACAAAGATTTTTCAAAATTCCCATTTACATATCCCCAGAACGCAGAACATTCAGTAAAGAAAACTCAAAATACTAATTACCCTTCTAAGGTTTCCACTCATACAACTTCTAAAAAGTTACATTCTTCTAAGAACATAACCTATCACAACTCTTCTTTAAACAATCGCGGTGGTCGTCACCCTATTCGCGATCTTTCTCTTAAAAATTCCCCACATGAAAATAATCGAGCTTTTACTCCTAAAAGACCTAACCTAGATTCTGTTGACCGTAAGACCCTTGTCTGTGATTTTTGCCATAAAATCGGTCATCAGATGCGTGAATGCTACAAATATCTGGAAATTTGTAGTTACTGCAAAAAGAAAGGTCACGTTATAGCTGACTGCAGAACACGTAAATCTGTTCCAACATCTCTCCCACAGGTAGTTCGCAAGGCTGTTTGTCCCTTTTGCGGAGGTCCTCACCCGGGGATGAAGTGTTCTCAACACCCTCCATCTCAACAAACACCGCCCAACTCTCCGAACACTCATACTTCTAAGTTTTCCACTACTTCTAATTCTCCTACTTCCACTGAACATACTACTAAGAATGTATATTACGGAAAATCTCTTCCCAAAACGGAACAAAGTACACGTCCACGGAACGAATGTCCGTTGTCCCCTAGTCATTCACACTCTCAGGATACTAAGTCCGACTTGCCTAAACAGTATTTACCTAATACTAATGTACCTAACCATTGTGTACCTAACACTAATTTACCTAAATCTTGTACACCTAATCCTAAATTATCTAACCTTTGTTTGCCAAAACCATATAGCCCTTCTTTACCAACGTCAAATTCACCAGTTGTAAGTAATCCACCTGTGGAAGAAAAGCCAAACACAGATTTCTCATTCTGTTTTCCATTCATGAACATGGAATCATTCACTTACAATTCACAACCAAAAGAAACGTCTTCTTCCTTAATTTCTGACCCCAGAAACACTGAATCACACACAGTACTTCCTGTAACTTTAACTGAAGCTACCAAAGATTTACACAGTCATGTACGCACTGTAGCTGTTAATTGTACCAATTTCACCACAAATCAGTTAAAAATATCCGTAGCTTTCGAACCAAATAGTTCTAACTTTGAACAATGTATTGTTGACACAGGAGCCAGTATTAGCTTAATTAGCTATGAGGCCATTCCTCAACAACTGAAACACCTGATAAAACCTTCTAAGGACATTGGAATAAATGCCATCAGCGGCTTAACACATGAACACACTGTCCCTGTAGATTCATACATAGATATTCCATTACACTTCTTTGATAGTACTTATTCTACTACCCCTATCAATTTCTTAATCATACCCGGAGAAATGATGCTAACTCCAGTGGTATTGGGAGCGACAGCCCTAAAAGAAAATCATTTACTTCCCGATTTAACAATGCGTAGATTAATCAAACGACTCGGCAACAAATTTGATTGCATAACCAAAGATATGAGTCGGTCTCACACCAATAATGGTCAGAAAATTCCTTTAATTACCTACCCCATGACAAAGATAATTTAACGCAAAAACTGCGTTGTATTCTTAAGTCAAAATATAAATGTTCTCATTTTACGGTATATATAAAAGGAAAGAAAATATATAGTATGTCTATCCCCTTCTTAAAGGAGAAATTATATAGCCATACATATATTTTCCTCCAACCTTGACTCATGGTCATTTAATGACGATGTTGCAAGGGAGTAGGAGGGAGTGAGTCTCATATTTCAGATGATGTCTCTGGATGCCAATGCAGCAGTCATCCGACGGTTTCCATCCGAAGTTTTCAAAACAACCGAAGACATCCGGTGGTAATGTACTAAATAATGTAAGGTACTCTTTTCAGTTTTGTATTATTAAGATGTTATCTTATCTAATTGCTCATAAGCAAAAATAAAATTTCCCCAAATAATTCCCAATTTACTTTTGGGGATTGCAATATTTCTAATGTATGGTTGGTTAATATAGACCATATCATAAAAATTTCTACTTTTAAGTAATGTTATGTATAACCATAAACTTATTATCTAAAAGATAATCTTCGACGAAAAATATTAATAAATCTATTTATTATCAATGTCAAATTACTAATATATTTTTTTGCATTTCCCATCCCATCTCCTAAGAAGGTCCATTACTTTTCTACTTCTTACTGTTCTTACTGTATCTGTTCTATCGTAGTTCCAATTAATTGTATGGTTTGTAAGGTATAACTTACTAATAGTAGAACCTACATACTAATATTCATTCTAATGATGGTAAAGGTGTTTAACGTACTTAGGCACCTGACTCCCAATATACCGAATCACCCTCTATCTCTACCACTGAGTTTATGCTCTGTCATTTATTATGCCTTCGAAAGTAAGGTGGGGTTTTTAGGCTTAGTGGGGAAGAGTGTAAGGGTGAGTGTGGAGTCCAGGTCAAATGTATTTCTTAATATTAGTTTCACAATGTGACCAAAACCTAGAATGGAATTCTTATTCTAATATAGAATAAGATAGTACATTCAGTTATTAATGTTGGATTGCATATGTATATTATTATTTTTTGTTTTTTCATTATTTACTCTTGGGTTTTTATATGGGTAACTAAAACAGTATTTCCCTTTTCAGTATTCATTCTAATGAGTTCATGTTTAACATATTTTATATTTTGAATGCTTACCCAAGTATTTATGTAAGTTGATATAACAGTTAGTATATGAGGTCATAACCACATAACCACTGATGTACCTATGAATATTGGGACACTTCCATATACATATGATTAGAGTAATCACAGGTTAGTAGTTGATATTCTTTCACATTCTTGATTGTGGGTTAAAACATGCATGAAAGTACTCACCTCATTCCCTTGATTCCAGTTCTTACCCAAGATTTCCCATAAGATTTATCAAACCTTGATCACAGTGAATTTCCAAATCATCCTCCTACAAGACCCCTCTCCGACGTACTTATCGTTAGGGTAAGATCTTTCTTAATTTAGTATAATAATAAATTACTGTAATTCTTTAATTAATGGTCATAACTAAATAATTTCAATATTAACTTTCCAAAGCTAATTTTACATATGTTTTATAGGGTTTTAAAATAGGGTCTTGATCTTCACTCAAGACACTGCTTCTTGATCTTCACTCAAGGCATTTTTTTGTTTTTGGACTTGATTTTAAAGTCAGGTCTTGATCTTCACTCAAGACACTTCTTAAACTCTTAAGTTTATACCTAGATTTAGTCAAATTCCCCTTCTCATTTTGACTAAGCCCCTCGTGTTTACATTGAGATTGTTCCACAATTCCATACATTTTTGTATCTGGAACCTTCTCAACCACATTCTAATAAAGTAATTATTTAATTATTTGCGGTTTTAGGTTTAAGGAATATTATAAGGCTACTAAGTAAATATACTCCATAAAACTACGGGAGTCCAATTGACTTCATATATTCTGGCTATCCCCTTACTTATCCCGGATAACTGGTGAATGTATTAACATTACCTCTACTACTTGTGAAAGTATATATGGATTAATAAATCTATCTTTAATGTATTAACATTACCTCTACTACTTGTAAAAGTATATATGGATTAATAAATCTATCTTTTACTTCTTTTTCATTCTTCCCTTTTACTTCTCTACGTTATAAGTGATCTACCTTTAGCCACAAACCAGGAGCATTTGGAACAAGCGGGTGGTCCCTCTCTCCTTACCCAGCCGATAGCAAGAAAGCTGAAATGGCTCTTTTCAATATCTCCTCCAGGTAGATATTACTTAATTTCTTTTTACTTTTCTCACGGTTCTAACTTATTTTATATTAATTTTGATAATACTAATTACTTTTTCATCTGGAGGTCAAGTGACCGTACTTATTCATGCCCTCGTCACTTGGTCTCCACTACATATATATATATATATATATATATATATATATATATATATATATATATATATATATATATATATATATATATATATATATATATATATATATATATATATATATATATATATATATATATTTTTATTATATATATATATATATATATATATATATATATATATATATATATATATATATATATATATATAGGTTATATATATATATATATATATATATATATATATAATATATATATATATATATATATATATATATATATATATATATATATATATATATATATATATATATTGAAGGATGTACCAGAACCAGAATTTTTGGTTCCGGCCAGAACGGGAACTTTCCGGAACCTTGGAAAAGTTCTGTCTGGAAGTTCCAGTCGGAACCGGAACTTTTTGATTTCCGCTACACCTTACATATTCTACTGAAAACTTGTCTGATTAACAAGTGGAGTCTTTCTAGAAGTATCTGGCATATTGTCATATCTATATTGTGAGCTCTTAACTTAGTTCTGTAAGCCAAATTTTGGATAAGCGGATCAGTAAATTTATTAAGTAAAATAGGAATATACTATATAAAGTTCTACCAGTCTTCAAAGTTTAAAAATCAGAAAAATGATATTGCTCGAGCAAAAAATGGTAGATTTTTGTTTATGTTTGTAACACGATATTGTTGATCGAGTTAGACTGTTATCGTTTTTATTTGTGCTTACGCTCGATAAGAAATGCTTACCCAGTTTTAGCACGAACATCGTGCATAAACAACGCGATTTTTCATGTCACTTTTGTTTATTGGAATCAGCTCTTGTGATGGAGCATGTGGTTTTGAAATAAATAGAAAAAAAAAATAACAAATGGTTTATATTACAAATAGCTGATCAAATATTGTGATGGAATTTATCCATTGGGAATATTAGATTTGTGTTTTCAATTTCTTATTGAATGAAACATTCATCAATTCTAAATAGGTCTGTAATGTCACCATCTTCTTGTTTACATTTTTCTAAGAACTTTTGGCTTATAAATTAAGGAAGGATGAAATAGCAACTCATATAGAGTTCAGTAAGGAAATTTTACATCTATATATTTTCACTGAGTCAACTATGTTTGACAAAATGAACGCAAACTGAAAATATTTACATGTTCTCACACTGGCAAATGTAAAAACAGCAAAATATTTAATAAATGCATGATGATTTCTGAGCAGTATAAACCCGCATATCACTCTTCTCAGAGTACGCTATGCTTAAAAAAAAAAAAAACTGAAAAAACCCAAATTTGGGTTTTTTAAAAAAAAAATTGTGAATTGTGATAAACCTTTCTTGTATTAACTTTAAGAAACTGTGTACTATAAGTCTATTAATTACTATAATTAGTGAAAGCAAACTTATTTAGTTGAGTTTGATAAAAATTTGATCAAATCTCAATTTTCGATTCGCCTATCAGCAAATCCACGTGGTAAAGTGAAAAGTTCCGGTAAATACCGGCCGGAACCAAGTTTCGCCAGAAACCAGATATTTTAAAAATAGAGGTTCTGGTATATCTCTAATATATATATATATATATATATATATATATATATATATATATATAGAGAGTATAGTATAGATATATATATATATATATATATATATATATATATATATATATATAGAAGATATATATATATATATATATATATATATATATATATATATATATGGAAAGAGAGCAGAGATATATATATATATATATATATATATATATATATATATATATATATATATATATATCTAGCATGCTCCAACCAGATACGAGTTGTATTCTAAGTCTAATTCTTCATCTTTAATAACAATAGGAGATTTGGTATGTATTTTGACAAAGAGATTTTAATTAAAATAATATTCCAAATGTTCAAAAAGCCCAGATGTAATTTCTTAGGCTGAAACAAAGCCTAAAATATAATCCAAAATTCTGGTGATGCGCTTGCCTTAAATATTTCTCTTTTCATATTTAGATATTGCATAAGTTTTAAAATTACAATGAAAGAAATAATATTCTAACTATTTTTGGTGATAAAATAACTATCATGGAATGCTTCAATTAAATGTTAAAATCTATATATAAAAGTAATGAATATTTTGATCACTTAACGTAGGTACTAAAAAACATTTTTGAACAAATATTTTTAGAACATTATATCGAATAGTTCAACCTATTAAAAATAAGGTTGAAGTTTAGGTTCAGTGAAACACTTTCAATTTCTACTCTCTAGAAACTATGAACACAAAATCAACGTAAAAGCATAATAATAAGTCAAATAAACATCTGAAAAGTTTTTTGTGCAATAAAAGGCTATAAATATTTAATATGAAAGACATGGGAATCACCATTGAACATAGTAGGTCTAATTTGAAACATCAAAAGAGTAGTAAAGCTTAAATCTATAAATCAACCGAAAGTAAAGGATACTTTTGAACGTGATATACATGAAATATTCATTCGCCAGAGACCTATCCCTCCTATTAAATGATTAATGTTTGTTTATTCCTTCACTACATATCAATTTTTATTGAATGTTGATTTGGTATCCATATATGTCTATTCATGTATCAATATATCATCCATTGATATATCAACTAAAGTTCCATCTTATTTTTAAAAGGATAAATAAAGGCAATAGGGATGCTGCAACAAAGGTCAGGGTCTTGCAAATCCAGAGGGTAGAAACATGCTTTCTCTACTCATGGTGTTCTATAACCCTTCTTTAAATTTGCATTTTATAGTGCATCATCTAGATCCTTGTTGGCCACTAAATTGAAAGTGTGAGCAGCACACCTCATTTGGGCTTCCGAGACATGAGGGTTAGAAGCTGCCCAGACTCAGATACAGCACAAATCCAAAGAATCTGTTATGGAAACAAACTGCGACTAAAACTCATCCACCTCTGTCAACAGAGCAGTCTCAGCAGAATCCTCAGGATCGGGGTCCTGCACATCCTGAGCAGGGTTGCCAGATGGTTTGGAGTATTTTTAGCCACAGATTAGGTAAAAATTAGCCAAAATTATCCATATATATATATATATATATATATATATATACCGTAAAAATACAAATGAGTCACATGGGGACAAATGGGTCAAAATGCACTCTTTTTTTTAAATCAATGTTTTTTTGGTTTATTTAAAAAATTATTTAATTTTTTTAATACCAATATTATGCTATTATAACATACAATGTAGTTTTAGGTGCAAATTAGTGCAAAAACTTATCCTATAACTCAAAAAATAGGTGTTTTGTTTCAGAAAATTACTTAAAAATTTCGGTTCAATTTTCATGAAAAAAAGTTAAACGTTGTGCACCAAAAACCTAAAGACTTATGAATATTTAGGAGGGAACATTCATTTATAACATCCCTAAGGTAAGCTATACTAAAATATATTTAAAATTCATTGCTTAGTTTTACAGCAAAATATTAATTTTTACCTTGGGGTCAAGTGGGTCACTCACTTTTTCTAACTTACAATTGGAACGACATGTCCTACATTATAGAATACACCCACTATTAGTGTCTACCCCTATGTTATAAGGTATGGGGAGTCGATTGGTGTATATTAGAAGGTGCTGGGATGCTTCCTTCTATGAGTTAGTACCCCGCCCCCCCTTTTCTAGCACTTCCAGCATGGTATATCCTACGTCATAGAATACACCTAATATTAGTGTCTACCCCTATGTTATAAGGTATGAGGATTCGATTGGTGTGTATTAGGTGCTAGGATGCTTCCTTCTATGAATTAGTAATAGACATTACCCCTACCCCCCTTTATCTAGTGCAAGTATTCAACTTTGTTATTTTTCGAGCTAGAGAGTTGAACTTGGTGTCTACCCCTATGTTTTGAGGTATGCAGAGTTGATTCCTGGTATTACTGAGTGGATCGGAGCATTCCTTAGGTCCTTTTGCACTGGTGCTGCGGTTCTCATATATTTTTGGTTTTTAACGGTTTTCTAGTTAAGATATTCTCTTCAAACTGGTTACCGTGGTTGTTGAAGGTGCCGCCTGCCTGGGCCCAAGGTTTCCCGCCGCCACGTCCAAGAAGGGGAGGGGATCTGAGCCCCCAAAACCAGGAAAAGGATAAGGTTGAAATTTGGTGAGTGAATAGGAAGAGAACAAACGAAATAGAGCAATGAGTTTGCCGGAGCCGGAGTTTGTGATGGTGGAGCCAGACTGGAATTCTGGCTCCAGCTGCATATTGAGTCAATTGATGTGTTTATATATGTTTCAAAGGACATAGATTCCGATTTTGAGGGTTTCAGAACCCAAAAAATGAGTTTGAGGACCCCCTTGATGGGGACTCAGCTGGAAAAGAAGAAAAGCACAGAGTGCAAGACAAGGAGGAAGAAGAAGAAGAAGGAGGAGGAGGAGGAGGAACAGGAGGAGGAGGAGGAGGAGGGAGAAGAAGAAGAAGAAGAAAGGAGGAAGGAAAAAGAAGAAGTAAGTAAGATAAGTGATAAATTTAATGAGTGACCTGTTTGTCCCCATGAGTGACCCACTTGCCCCCAATCCAACATTTTGATTTTGCATTTTTTTAAAAAAATTTAAAAATAGTTTTAGAAAGATATATTTTATTTTAAACATTTTTTTATGTTTAAAAAAGATAAAATTAAATTCGTGAATGGTAAATAAAACATTTCTATAAGCCATTATTTTTTTTCACCTACTTTTATACTAAAAAAAGTCAAAAATTGACCCATTTGTCCCCATTTTACGGTATATATATATATATATATATATATATATATATATATATATATATATATATATATATATATATATATATATATATATATATATATATATATATATATATATATATATATATATATATATATATATATACGGTATATATATATATATATATATATATATATATATATATATATATATATATATATATATATATATATATATATATATATATATATATATATATAATATATATATATATATATATATATATATATATATATATATATATATATATATATATATATATATATATATATATATATATATATATTTCATTACATACATATATTCACAGATATATATATATATATATATATATATATATATATATATATATATATATATATTATGATGGTGCCGCGAGAGGACCGCATATATATATATATATATATATATACCGTATATAGTAACAGAAGATATATATATATATATATATATATATTATATATATATATATATATATATATATATATATATATATATATATATATATATATATATATATATATTACATTAACCATAGATGCTCGGCTTTCCATATTTTTTTGTATTTTCTATGGATAAATTCACCTTTTATATGAGTTAAATTACTCATTATGAACAATCATTCTATACATTTTTTGCTTAGAAAATATTAGATCAAAGTTATAAGGGGATTTAACAAAAGCATATAAATTAATTACACTGACACTACCGCAAAACACATTTAACTATTGATATTTTTTTTTGATAGTATCGAAAAAATATTGATATTTTTTCACCCGATATATCGATATTTTATTTTCAGTATCAAAACGATATTTTTTTTTTTACTTTTAAAAATTTTAAGCAGTTTTCTTTTTTCATAAAATAACATTTCAGCAAAATGTGTGTAATTTTCAGGCTTGTTTGGATGATGGGGACATTTGTCTGACTGAGGAGGAGGAGGAAGGAAGGAGGTCAGATGATCATACAAAGAAGAAGTAAATTAAGGCCTATAGCGGAAGAACAATTTTCTTAAAATATACCTATTGCTTATTTTACTTTTCAAATTAGATATTTATAAAAAGTAATGAAGGTATACTATATAATGCAGGACAATACTCGTTTTGATGTTAAGGTTAAATCTT
>JABUQX010095656.1:0-27500 GCA_015478945.1 Trachelipus rathkii
AAGAAAGAGATTAAAAAACTCTTGTAAGAGTCTTAAGCTTGTAGCTGTTAGAGGTTGGATTGCTTTATCACTTAGTGTAGAGAGGATGAGAATTCAGCTTTGACATGCAAGAATCTCAAATCCTGCGAAAAGACTAAATTACTGGTCTAGTATATGTACTTCACCAGAAAAATGTTATCCAGTCTATCCAAAAATACAAAACTAACCAAAAATCAGGAAGAAAATAAACGTTTTTCTTTTCAGTATGACGTGTTGCTTGAAATGCGATTGCCGGAAACACTGATCCAAAAGAAAAGGATTTCAGAAGCACTATTCAACAGGTTACAAACTAATATAATTGAGCCATCAGCATTTTCTAAACAAAAAACCCAACAAACAACCCATAGACAGGAAAAAATGACGCAGCATCAAACGTTACAATACCTTTGCACCCACATCCACTATATAATCTATGGCTAAAAGACACAAGACATCTGAAGGGAGGGGAGGAAAAGGGAAGAGGAAATGAGGCGTGAAAAGGGAAAATGAAGGAGAGGGATCGAGAAGAAACGTGATATCCCCCCACACCTCAAACACCACAACCACTATAAACATACCTAAAATATTAAAACTATATACAAACAAAGTCATCTATGAGGGGAAAGATATTGTTGGGAAATCCGTCCAACAGTACTCACAAGTACAGGAATTATGGAAGTAAAAAATAACATCGAAGAGAATTAATCAGCATTTCAGGAGGTAACTTTACCTATAGAATTATCAACTAATATATATATATATATATATATATATATATATACTATAATATATATATAATATAACCCTATAGTATATATATAATACTATACTTATATATTATAATAATACTATATACTATATAATATATAATTATAATATTTATACTATATCATATAATAATATACTATAATATTATATATTAACATTAATATATATCTATACATAATATATATATAACTATATATATAATATATATATACTATAATATAATATAATATATATACTATATACTATTATATCTATATATTATAATAATATATAGATATATATATATCATATATACCATATATAATATATATTAAATAAAAGGAAATATAACTTCATTAAAATATATACAAATAAATTACATATAAAGTAATAACAGAATGTCCTTACACTACTTATCTTTCAGCTTATAGAAACTATATTAAATATAAAAAAATCAAAAAAATAATTTAATCACAGCTACGGGCTGATCCCACAAAAAGTCCACTTATTATTTAGCCGACCCAAAATAAGGAAAAAATTTTAACAACACAAACGATTACAAAAAAAATAATGATAAACCGATCTTCTTCTCTCATACAATTCAAATAAGAAAAAATTACAATCCATACTTCTTTGTTTCGAAAACTCTAACTTTAAATTTATCTTGATTCAACATTTGTGTACCAGAAAGTGTTCTCATACTAACGAATTTCCCAAACCGTCAACTTTACCAGACAAGTGCATCTCTACAGATTTCAAACAATAACCCAGGATTGTCTCTACGGATTTGAAACTTGTTCAATTACAATGACTCTAGAAGTGATAATTTGAATATCCTTCGTACATATGGCACAACCTAGATCAATAATTGTAATGAGGAATATCACTAAGATACTGCCCCACTCTTTTTGTTCACCAAACATCCACAACAAATATTCAGTTACCACCCAAACTTCTGGTCGAGATTCTCTGCGAACAAAACTCTTACCTATACAGTTTAACAACAGGATTTTCCTATCATATCTTACCAAAGATTACTAATCTAAGAAATATCTCCGTACAGTCTGTAACCCTAAAACCTATAAAACTATATATATCATATTTACCTAAATACTACTATACTTAATAATACTATCATATAACACATTAATAATACTACTCCTATAAATAATACTATATATATATATATAAATATTATATAATCATCATATATATATATATATTATATATATATAACTATAATATATATATAATATATATATACTCATAAATAATATCAATAATAATAATATACTATACAACATAATTATAATAAATAAATATATAAATATCTATATAACTATTATACTGATGCATTAAAAGTCCAAGATAGTCCGACACACTTCCTGAAACAATTTTTCAGCTGTTGACCAGCTTTGCTAATATTAAATTCGTTCCACTTGATCGATTGAAAACATTTTGACACTGTATGGTGACTATGGTAAATCCAACCTTTTCAAACAAATATTGTTGCCATAACTCTTAAATTCAGATATATATACGCTCACCGCATAATTCCCTCGTCTCTTCACCAAATAAAAAAGTAAGTTTTGGGGAAACAACAATCTAATCTGAAGTAACACTTGCTTAGTACACACTAAATACACAACTCTTAACGAAGCCTTAACAACAATAATACAATATTAAATTGAACATCTCAAATAACTCAACAATGTACAGTCATCTACCTAGGAACAAAGTTTTCTTTGTTAGTTTAAACATTTAAATTGTCGAAATTTCCATTTTTTGCTCGTGTATTTTTCAGGTAGTGGACCGTCTCAAACACACGTCCCGTTTTGTCTGTTCACAGACATACATCACAATCGAACACCAGTTTGAAAGAGTTATTTACCAAGAAGTGCACTTCAACACAAATGAATAATTGTAAGTCAATGATCTTATCATTACACTGTAAGTACAAATTCCTGGACCATTGAAATAAACATCTTGTATTCTCGTTGGGGACTACAAACAAATGTTAGCCCAGATACTCTCTTAAAATTGAAGCTTTCATATTCAACCAGAGCGCGACAATTTAATGCTTATGTTGGTAAGTTGAGTCATAGAAAATGTGATTACTCTATAAATTACCAAGCCAATGACTCTAGTTTCAAACTACATTAACACAGCAGGACAATACTTAAACGGAATTTTCTCTCAGCAATGCTATCTCTCAATGTGTACCATTTAAACTGATTCTTCCTATTGCAACCAATATTACATTAATACAGGAAACATCTGCATAATTATACCGGAACTGAATTGTAGGAGCAATGCTCATTTAAGTCACTATTTCATTGTCTGCATTCATAAAACTCCAACTTCATTACCAATTAAACAGCCCTTTCACAAGATGAATGACAAGTAAGTAAATGTCGCCTCGCAAACTTGCTTGGAAATTATAATTGCTATAAATCTATTGAATTTCTGTGCAGTCTAAATTATAAATTTTATTTGACTTGAGAGCAAATGCCTATCTAAAAATTACATCTCTAATTAGAGAGTACCTTCTATACAATCACCATATTTGAACATTAATACATCTCTACTACATCTAAATCTAGTAACATTATGAACGCAATTGCAAACTAACTGCGACTCATCATCGCGCAAGCGATATGTTACAAACTTCTACAATATTTGAATGACATCGTCTCTCTCAGAGAATTCAAATCATATTATAATGGCCCTCTTTAACCGTAAAACAACGCCTGGTGCGATGGCCTATCCTTCACCCCCCTCACATTCACAACTCATCAGACATGGAGAAATCATTGCGACCCTCACTCTATTGTCTATCCTGTTTCGAATAAGCTCCCTCTGCAAACAAAACGAGATTAAAGATTCTCAGTTAAGGGACAATTCTACTTGACAAACTAGTACAAAAAAATACGCTAAACAAAACACTCTATTTTACCTCCCCGATATTTGTTATAAATTCTGCGATGTACTAAGTAAACAATCTTAACATATGAACTTATCCTCAATGCCAAAATCTCTGGAGAAAGTAATCGGACCAACAGAGTATTACACCCTGCCTCCCTATGAATAGGGCTTGCCCAGTGAATGTTAGTGCACTGTACTGAAAATTGAATATACACTTTATCATTGTTTCAAGAATTTTGAGGTGAAAACTATTTATGGCAGCTGTAATTTGGACTTCAAACGTTGGAGATATACTTTAGTAAAAAAACGTTATATGCTTATATATTATATAATTGAATCAAAAATGACATGGAATGCAAAGATACATCCAATGTCTCTTGAAAAGACTAAATTAAGCTGTGGCCACTGCTTGCCAAATTTTGCGGTCAAAAAATTCGACCTCTGAGGGACAGCCGAGTTCCAAAAAACAAAATTTATTGAGGCGCAAAACTGCCAGGCAAACCTTTTTGGCTAAATAAATAAAACAAAACAATGTATTGTCTATCAATGTGCCGAAAACAAATAACACAAAGTTAAATAAACTTTGATGTCAAATGATTTCTCTTGTGCAGATTGAGCACGTTTCTATGAATATCTAAATCATTTTAAACTCGTTGTTTCATTCAAAGAAAACATTCGATGGAAGAGTAGATGGCATTAAAGTAAAAAATAAAACACGCATTAATAGACGATGAATGGCGGGGTATTTGTGAGGGATATGGTTGGTCCCACCTGGGCCAAGCGGATGAACCCCAACATTGACGAAGATGCCATAGTGAGGTCCGTCGCGGCGAAGCTCTAGAGTGGATTTTCTGACTGCGACGAGTCTCACTAAAAGGTATAAAGGGGGCGCGTAAGGCTGGGCACTCTTTTCGAACTTGCGTCATATTTCTTATATATTTTCTTGTTCCGGTGCATGTTACGCACATTACCAGCCTTGGGGAAAGAAGGTGGGTAATAATATAAATAATATAATTAATAATAAAATAAATAATAATAATATAATAATCAATAATAATAATAATAATATTAATAATAATAAATTAATAATAGATAATAATTAATAATAATATAATGAAAAGTAATGTTCCCGCACTTTTAATCACTTGTTTCTAACTGGAAAAAAAGTAATAAGAGAAATGAATTAAAAATGCCCTTACATGTTCAGGGCTTGATTACCAATTTCATTTCAGTTGTATGGACGTCAATGTTGACTTGTTCTTCGTTCCTAACATGCGATTCCTTCTTTATTCTCTTCAACTCTGCACTTTATAGATACTTCTCATCTAATTCTTCAATTTTAGTGCTATATGATTATACAGCGTCATAATGAGTACTCGTTTTACAGTATAAAAGCTCTCCCAACTAATTTCTTTTTCTACTTACTATTTCTCATACTAGAATAATTTACCAAAAAGTATATTTATTGAATTAAAATAATAATAATAAATGATACTTAATAATTACAGTAACTCTCCCTATACCAAGTAGTATAACTAATGTATAGTAAAATAAAAGAGTAATGAAAGAAAAACAATAACTGTTTGACCCTGCAGAGTCAGAAAGGTAAGATTTAATATAAAGAGGGTTCTTGCTGATAAACTGTGTTGAGAGGAGAGTGAACCCTTGAGAGGTTGTGTGTGGGAAGAAAACACACACTTGCAAAAATACTACACAAATTTTCTTTACTTTTACAGATCACTGTCAAATGAATCCTTCTTTTCCGCTCATTGGTGAAACATTTGAAAAGAAAGATAATAACATGAACAATAATCGAACCAACAAAATACGTCTCTACATTTTGTCATCCCTTTATTATAGCACCCTTTTATTCCCTCCTAAAAAATGTAATATTCAAGACGGCTACCATGAACACAGTTTTCATTGAACACGAATAAAGAAAATTCTTTTAATATATAAAGAAATTATTTAAAACTAACCAAACAAGTAAAATAGATTGTAATGTGTGGAGAATGAATGTTAAATTAAAGGGGGGGTTTCAAATTTAATGGGGAGGGATGAAAGGGAGACTGCATCCCCTTTTCTTATAATTAGAAATATTATTGTAAGAGGAATTCGTTCCTAAAAATTGAGAGGTTTAACAACCCTTACAACAAGTAAACAAGTGTATCTTGAAATTCGAGAGACTTCTCTATAAATTTTTATTTTTGTTTATTTTTTTTTATTTAAAAAATTTTATGATGCTAGCAGTTTTTTAAATTCAGATTTGAGAGAAAGATATACTGTTAAAAATACCATATTTTCAATCGTTCATTCATGAGTTCTTTGACTATATTAAAACATAATAAATTTGAAGCAAGATAAAAGTTTCAGAAATCTTATATAGAAATAAACTACAAAAAATGCGAATTTATATTTAATTGAATTAAAGGGTGAATGAATGTATAGTTATAAAAATAAATAAATTATGAAAGAAAATTATTAGATTTCATCTTTAGAAAATCATTTTAAATAACATCATGTACATGAGAGTTTAAATGAAATAATACACAGTACTACCGTAACTTTGGATTATTAAACAAAGTCTGCAAGAGTAAATGATTTTTCTCTTTATACATAAAACCGCTTAATCAATTTAATACAGAAAGTGCAGCTTGTAACCTGCTTGTATATTTATTCTTAGTTTTTTTGGTTTTTTAATATAGTTATTCTTTTCAGAGATTATTACCCTTATTTTATGATAGATTTTAAAAATTTGACTGCAAGTTTCATTTGTCAAAGGCTTGTGCATGGAATACTTTTGACCTGCATTCCTGACAGTGGAATAATAATGAAAACTTTATTGACAAAGTTTGCACCAGTTCTATTTTGACAATTTGCAAAACATAAAAACAAAAAAATCTTTTTATTAATACTTAACGTGCCATTATACTTCCATTAACGTTCCATTTAAAAAAAATTAAGGTCCAATTGTAACTTCAAATACCAGAAATCTGACTAAAGGATGAGCCATTTTGAAAACCTATATTTATTTAAACTTGAATTAAAACAAAAACAACAATGATAGACAAACACTTTTGGTATTTTTTATTTATAGCCAAAGGGTTTGCCTACATTGTCTTCCAATAACAAACCTTGGAACTTCACTGCACCCAGTAGGTCACATTTGACCCTTAAAAAACTTTGGAACACAGTGCCCACTTTATTTTTATTTTAAGCAATAAGATATGAAAATTCTTGAATTCCTTGTCCTTTGCAGATTTTAAAAATATATATATATATATATATATATATATTGTATATATATAATATATTATTATATATATAATATATATATATATATATATATATATATATATTATATATATATATATATATATATATATATAATATATATATTATATATATAATATATATATATAATTTATTATATATATATATATTATATATTATATTATATATTATATATATTATATATATATATATATTATATATATATTATAGTGACTGAGGGACTGCATTAGGTGAAGCAATAAGGTGGCGTTTAGTAGTGGGATAGACGGATGTGTGGATCAAATCTTTACATTGAAACAATGATTGAGAAAATGTGAGGGAGAAGAAGAATAATTATATTTTAGTTTATGTGATTTACAACAGGCGTATTCATTAGAGTTAATAGGGAAGCTTATGGCAGGTATTAGTTGATTCATGGTGTTGGTGGTAGGCTTCTGAATCGAATCAAAGTATGCTATGGACGATAGTGAAGCGTGTGTTAAGAATAATGGTGTTAATGGTGATTGGTTTAGGATTATAGCGTAGTGAGACAGGGTACTGTCGTTATGTTATCCTTAGGTATTCAATTTGATATGGCATGGGGTTATAAAGGAATTCGAGGATGCGGGAATGCAGGCGAATGGTGTTAGAATGGATGAGGAATGGAGATGAGTGGCAGGGTGCCCTACCTATCTATATCGCGGATTGATTTTGGTTCTGTGTGGCGAACTCTGAGAGAGTTTGAAGAGGATTGAGTAGAGCAGATTGGCAGGGTATGTAAAGAGAGGGTTTGGAAAGATAAACGTAGATAGAGTAAGTTATCGGTTGTGTGTGAGGACACACGTCCTCAAGTGCTGAAGTTATGTAGATGGTGAGCAGCTGGAACAATGTCTGAGTTTAAATATTATAGGGTATTGTTGGATGAGAAGGGAACGGATATGATGCAGAGTGTAGTATGGAAAGTTCTGAATGGTAGGAAGATTGCTGGGTGCAATTAAATCGTTGGTGAATTAACAGGGACTAAGTCTTGAGTGCGCTAGAGTCTTTCATGGCGGTATGTTGTTACCTGTGTTATTGTATGGTAAGTGAGGACATAGGTCTGAATAAGAAGTATAGCATCTAAACGTTCAATGTGTTCAGACCTGGACAATCTTAGGGGCATGCTAGGTGTGAAAAGAATTAATAAAATGAGGAATTGAAACGTAATAGAGAGTTGTGTGGTGTGAAGAAAGGGTAAATGCGAGAATAAATTGAAGTATGTTGAGAATGGTTTGGTCATGTGGAAAAGATGAGTGATAGTCGGTTGGCGTTAAGCGGATGTATAGTGGAAGTGTGTTGTGAAACCCGACGCTGGGAGGACGAAGAAAAATGGAATGAGTCGGTAAACGAAATGTTTAAGGATGAAATGTGAGTTTGCGCAGAGCGAGAATCAAAGGTGCATGATAGGAGAAGAATGGCGGAGTTTTGTATTGGGGCATGGTTGTGGCCCACCTGGGCCGGGGGATGAACCCTTACATGACGATTTACCATAGTGAGGTCCGTCGCGTTCCCATGAAGCTTTAGGGTGGATTTCTGTCTGTGACGAGCTCCACTAATTAATGGTACAGAGTGGGCGGTAGGCTGAAGCCTTCTTTCTCGACATTTTTTCATTACTCTCCTACTGCTTTTCTTTTCCGATGCCTTGTTAGCGCTCCTTACTCCCAATCTTGGGAAAAAAAGGTGGATAAAGAAAAGAAATGAAGAAAGAAATATAATACATATATATATATATATATTATATTATTATTATATATATATATTATATATATATATATTTATATATATATATATATATATATATTAATATATATATACTATATATATATATTTTTTATATATATATCTTTGACAATTCATTCACCAAAACTTATGGAGTCCTAAGTAAGTGGACCTCAAGAGGTCCCACAAACATCTCAAGAGTCATAATTTTTTAAAACCCCTTTACCACTGGATTACTCTCAAATTTGACCAGAAAATAAATTCAGCTGCGTCAAGATTTACTTCATACACCAAATTATTATGTAATAGTTCCAAAATGATCCTGAATGTTAAAGTTTTGCCTAATTAATGAAACAACGGAATCAGATCACAGACTGTTGGTGACAGGCTTTAGAATTAGAGAAGAAAGAATAATCAATAAATAAGAGAAAGATAGTAAAGGTTGAGCCCTGAAAGCAACAAAGTAAAAAGATTGGGAATATAGGATAAGGCTAGGAGAGAAATAAGTCAGTTGGATAGAGATGAGATTTTTACAGAATCACAAAGACGAAGGTAATGCGAGGCGGCAGGAAGGTTTGGATATAGCATATGTGAGAGTACAAGAAAAAAGACACCCAAGATGGTGTTGAACGAAGTGGTGGAAGAGCGGTAAAGATAAAAAACATAAAAATGAGAAAATGGTTAAAGAGAACAGCGCAATCAAGGCACGAGCACATAGAGGCCAGAAATGGAGCTGAAAGAGTGAAAAGAAATACAAAGAAAGAGGCAGAGGAGCTAGCAGAAGATGCAGCAGGTAACAAGAAGAAAATATTTAAGATGGCAAGTACATACAGAACACAGCAAGAACATATAAAGGATATTAAAATAAAGGAGAAACTTTGGAGGAGGTAGGCGAAATAAATAATAAGTGGCAGAATATTTTGAGGAACTGCTACTGCTGAATGAGAAGGGAGATGAGGGAGAGGATGGAGAGGGGGAATGTTGAGGAGAGATGAAGAGGAGATATAGGATGAATTGCTATAGAAAAGCTAGAAGAGGCCATAAAGAAAATGAAAAATGATAAAGCTCCTGGAGAAGATGGAATGACAGTTGAGTTGATTAAGAAGGGTGGGGAGGAATTGAGAGAAAAGGTTTTAGAGTTTCTAAAAGAGTGTTGGAGAAGGAAAGAGATTCCAGAGAATATGGGGAAAATGATCATAATCCAATTAAAAACAGAAAGGAGAGCGGAAAGCAGGTGTAAGGAAATATATAGGGAGGAAAAACACTGAAATTTTTAATTTGATTTCCCTGACTTTCCTTGACCATCCCCAAATTTTCCCTGACCAGCTTGTTTCGTTATTTTTGGCGTATAAACTATCTATTAATCATTATTGCAGCCTATCTTACTCAGCTTCCATAATTAAACATTATGGAAATTTACTTTAGAAACTGTTCATCATCATCCTATGAATTTAACTATCTGAATTTTTGATTTTATAGCGTCTTTCTTCTGTCCAAAGCTTTCAGTTTAACATCTTTCTCTGCTCTTCCAAGTTTATTGATCTGTATGGATAGTATTTTCTTTTTCAACCTTTTTATTCTGTTCTTCTTTTTGGTTCTGTTTTTGACTCTTTTGAGATGTTCTTCATATCTCCTATGGGCAGCTGTTACATTTGTCAACATTTTTTGGTGATAGGACAACTTTATCGAATACTTCATGAGATCTTCATAGCATTGCTGGCACTTTCTTTGGAAATCATTACTATGTTCTTTACAGATTCTCACTAAAATTGCTTAATTATAGAAAAACCCTCCTTCCACTGTCACATTCCATGCGAAATATCAGTTCTAAACTTTAATAATCTGGCCACAATTCCAAACATAAACATGATTCCCAGGTACTATAGAAGAAAAAAAACTAATCAAGTCTATTAGAAAGGACAATCACCATCCAAAAATATTTTGAATTCTAATTTCAAGGGTAGAATGAGCTTTCACTGCAAAGTAGAGTGATATTGTGCTTTTGCTTTCTAGAAAAGTAGGGAGCTTTCTAGAAAAGTCCATGGTTAATCACATTATTATACATTTGATCGGCCATTTTTAAAATTTGAAGGCTACCGCACTATTAGGAAACATTAATTTAAATGTTTTCCCCATATTATATGTGCACACGAGTTTAAAGACTAATTTTATCATCACCACCTTTAATGCCCATAGTATTTCAGATGTTGTAACATCATCTTTAATGCAAAAGATGAAACTGATTGATAAACTGCGTTTGGTTGGTTATTCAATAGAACACTCAGGGTCAATTACAATCGATTGAGTATGATTAGAAGTTGTTGGAATGGCATAATTTTCACTGCACACACTTTCACTAATTTTTGTATTAGAACACGTAAAACGAAAAAGTTTTTCAATGATGGTTGTCCTGCTGAGTTTTTGATTAAATTCACAATGCACGTTTCCCCTCCTGAATATGGAACTATCGGCTGGCGTTTCCAATGTTAAATAGATCAAAGTTCTTTTTACATACTTTACAAGTATGCCTTGGAACTATCAGGTCCTTAACCCAACCACCTCGATAACTTGTGGTACAGTTGACGGTCCAACCCACTGTCGTTAAGTTGTTTTTGTTTGAAAGTCATTTAATAAATAAATAATAAATACTTCAACGCACAAAATTCCAAAATCATTCTTAAACTAAAAAAAACATCAAAAGTATAAATTCCTAAAAAGAAAAAAAGATATAAACAGTCTTAAGTCATAGTCTAAAACACATCCATATACCATCACCTTCAATCGAAAGGATGACGGAACAAACTCTACGAACAGAATAGGAGAATAGTAGTTAATAGTGAACTAAAAATAGAAAGAAAACAGGATAGAAGTAGATTTATGGAATGTGTCATTCCTCGCCCATCCTTTTCATTCACTTATCAAATACCATCTCTTATTCCACAATTATACAGTAAAGAAAAAAATATATCAACAAATATGCAACTTGGATCCATGGATCTTCTCATATTGTTTTGAAAATTTAAAAATTTCCCTTGCTATATATCAATGAGAAATTTTCCACGACTTCAGCATATTTTAAACGTATTTCCTAATGACGATTAACCCCTAGACCATTTTATTTTTCCCTGGACCTTCCACTCGACTTCTACAGAAAGATCTAAAACCACTGTTACGACGGAATACTTTAGATAAGGTTACAATGTCACAAAAAGAATTTATTTGAAGAGAGTGTTGGAGAGAGATTGAGAGATAAAGAAACACAATTTGAGAGAAGGAAAAAATATGGATACAGGCAAGGGCAGGAGAAACGACAGACCTTATGTTAGCATTTGGCGGGACAGATTAGCAATGAAGATTAGGAGATACAACAGGAGAATATGTGCATTTTTAGATTTAAGGAAGGTATTTGACATAGTACCAAGAAGTGGATTGTGAAGGGCCATGGAGGAGAGTTACGGAGTGGGAAGGGGATTGTGTGGTGCACTGAGAAGTATGCATAAAGGGACAAGACTGTACAAAGTGAGAACAGGGAAATAAAAATGAAAAAATGGTTTGAGGTGGCGAAGGGGTGAAACAGGAAGCGCTATTGTCATCACCTTTATGCTCTAGCTTACCATGACAAACGTCATTGAAGAGGTTAGGGGGGAGGTGAGGCGGATTGAAAAGAGATATCATGGCATATGGCATGATTGGCACGTAATGAAGTAAACAGCAGAAGGAATGGGAAGAGAATTGGGAGATAGTTTTTGCCAGAAAAAACTTGGAGAAAAGGGACTACAAATGAACATTGAAAAACCGAAGTGATGATGGTGAGCAGAGAAGAGGAAGAGGGCTGGGAGATCGTGGTGAATGGAGAGAGCCTGAGAAACGTGAAAGAATATGAATATCTTTGATGGATTATATATATGCAGAGGACGGAGGATGTTGATGGCGGACATAGCTCATAGCGATAACAACAAGCTGGAAAGAGCGGCAAGGGCTGTGTACCCTTTGATGAAGGATCAATATATACGACTTAATACGAGTGGAGGTCAAAAGAAGTATCTATGAACGAGTGTTAGCACCTATATTGCTAAACAGTGCAGAAACATGAAGTACTACCAAGAGACATGACAGTAGTATACAGGCAACAGAGATGATCTTGAGACAATTGATGATTAGAAAGACTAAGGAAGATAGGATAAGGAATGAAAGAGTTTGAAGGGAAGTCAAAGGCACCTTTGGTGAGGAAGATGGATGTAGCAAGAACTCAGGTGGTGGGGACTCCTTGGAAAGGGATGCAGGACAGGTTGGCGAAGAAGAGATGGAGTTGGTGGATGTTGGATGGGAAGACGAAGGAAGAGATGGAGGGAGTCAGTGCAGGGTTCGTTGAAGGGATATGAGATGTCTATGATGAAGGAAATACGGGAGAGAAAGCTGTATATATATATATATATATATATATATATATATATATATTATATATAGTAAATAATATATATATATATGATATTATATTATATATATATATATTATATATATAATATATTATATATATATATATATAATATATATATATATATATTATGATGGATCGAATACCGCAACCGCAACTGCAACCGCGGTTGTCACTTGTCTACACAACCACAACTGCACTGGTGTTCGCAACCGCAATTGCGGTTGTCAGGAAGTTATCTTTTTGAAAAATACTCTATTCTTTTTCTCTTTTCTACTACAAAAAAGTTCACACCTCACGGCATAGCCCCATTACAGGAGGGAACTTCTCTAGGTAATTTCTAACTAGGATTCGAACCCGCGATTCGAACCGCGATGCTTGCCATGCGACTCCGTCACTCTACGTTTGAGCCACAGGTAGCACTATCAAAACTTTCTTTCTCTCTTTTATATGAAAAACAAGGATTTGGTTTGTCTTTATTCATGAAATACTTCTGAGATAAAAGAACTTACTTTTGATTTTTTTTTTTTTTTTTTTTTTTTTATGTTCTGATTTTATACAATGAAAAATCGTACAATAGTACGATCTTAGATTAGAATAATAAAACCATAGAAGTCATTAGTTATCTCTCCTGCATTATCGTAAGTAATTCCTTTTATCTATTCGTTAAAACTCTTCACAGACCTCAAGATTTCGGAGTGAAGAGGAATTAAATCAGCTGTGCATAAACAATTAAAATTCGAGTTAACTCGACAGATTGATAATTTGGGAAAGAAATTTCTTTGTGTTCCATAGCCAACGTATCTAGCATGCTCGATATAAAGGAAATTTTTTTTACAACTTCCTATGTTTTGAAGGAAGTTCAGAAAGAAATAACAAAACAATGTAAGAAACTTTCTTGTGTACTTGTGTGTAATATGGAAAAGAAATATCTATTAACACATACATCCTTAAAGAATTTAAACTGCAAAAATAAATCAACCTTCAGCATCAAAGCCAAAAACTCTGCTTGAAACCATGAATGCTTATTTAACATCAAGTAGTGATGATGATGCAGAAATAGAGTTTATGAAAGTTTTGGATGAAATAGCAAATATCAAAAAAAAAAACGATTGATCCCGATGATGATCCTCTAATGTGGTGGAGGGAAAACGAACATAACTCCAAAGAGTTGAAGATGTGATGAAGATGATGACCGCTAACGGTATTGGTATTGCCGATCTAGTAGCGGACAACTATTTGCAGGTGCTGGAATTAATTTATGACGAGAAGAAAAAGGCATGGAGTTAACAGGAGAAAAAATACAGAAAATTGTTATTCCTTTAAATTTGAACCTTGCACGACCGCTTTAAAAGCAGTTTCACAAAAGTGAATCAAAGTAAAGGACAGCACCATTGTCGGAATACTTTCAGATTTTCCACAGGGAGCGAGGTGGGGAAAGTGGATGGTTGTGCATTGTGCATGAGTTCTCGTTCCCGCACTCTGTAACTCTTGCAAACCAGAGGCCTAAATTTCACATTAATCGACACAGCAAACTTAGAAATTTTCAAGGTTATTAATTAATAATAATAATAATAATAATAATTAATAATAATAATAATAATAATAATAATATAATAATAATAAAAATTAATCTATAAATCTATTATATTATTATTAATTATTAGTAGAGTAGAAGTAGTAGTTCATAGATCCATTTCGTTACTTCTTTGTTTTCAATTTGCACAAACTCTCGGATGATGCCCGATTGCACAAAACTAAGCCGCAAAAAAAGCCGCAACCGTGGTTATCCAAAACTTAGGAACCTCAAAAAACCGCAACCGCGGTTATCCAAAATTCAGCTTCGCTCCAATCACTAATATATATATAATACTATATATATATATATATATATATATATAATATTATATATATATAATATATATATAATATATAATATATATATATATATATATATATACTATATATATATAATATATATATATATTATATATATATATATATATATATAATATATTATATATATATATATATATATATATATATTTATACTATATATACTATATGAATATATTAAATAAAATAATATTATATATTATATATATATATATTACTATATAACATGAATATTTTGATTATATATATACATATATATGTATATCTTTGACCATTATTACCCAACTTATGAAGGTCCAAATTAAGTGACCTCAAGAGGTCACCTCAAAATTCTCAAGGTCATAACTTTTAAACCGTTTGTCCGATTACTCTCAAAATTTCAGAAATGAATTCAGGGGTCAAGATTTACTTATGCACCAAATTTAAGCAAAATCGGAGAGGGGGTATTTCGCCGTCACCTGTTAAATTATGCTCAGCTATTTTTAGAACAAATTATTCATGAAACAAGCAATAAAACTGACAATAAACTTACCAGTAATCCAAAGTTTATTCAATTGTCCAACCAACACAGATAGGAAGGTAAAGGCACTTTAAATAAATACAATATTTAAAACAATATTATATTAAAAATAGTTTCTTTTTCTTCATACATATTTTGTATCAATGTGTAAAATACTTTATAAACTCATCATTTATACATTGAAGTGAAGGAAACTATTGAGCAACTTACTATAAAATCTCTTTCATCTTTTTATATAAATAATTTCTTTCACATTTGCTCACATAACACAATTGTTACAGTGGCATTCATTCACTTGGCGTTGTCACAGAAAAAATATTTTGAAACTCTCACAATGTATTAAAAACATTACTATTACATTTGCATTTGAATTATTCTCAAGATGTAAATATATGAAATTCAATCAAAGAAACTAAAAAATGCTTTTAGAAACTTTTTAATAAAAAATTATTATTTATTATTATTATGTATTATTATTATTTATTATTATATTATTATTATTATTATTTATTATTATTATTATTTATTAACCTCACCTCTTTGACATTTTCAATAAAATTATCTGTTACAAATATTTTCTCTACTAAATTCTCAATCTTATTATCATCCGCTTCGCTTCCTTCATCTGTTTCCTTCATTTCTTCATCAGATGCCTATTAATATTAGAAATGAATAAAATAAATATTACTTAATATTTAATACAAAAAAAAAAGTGAAAAAAAAAAATTAAACTGCAAAAATTTTTTTCCTATAAGAAAGTACTAAAATTGTGACTATCATTATGAAAGATAATGGAGAATAAATTCTAAAACTCGAATTTTTGTTAATATTGAAACAATGAACATTATAGTTTTGAAATCAAATGTAGCGAATGTAATAGAGAGAAGCGAATCCCACTTCAGTTTACCATCTCTGCTTGTAGTACTGAAAACCCTTTATTATTTGGCCAACCTTGATTAAAAATTAAATTCTTAATGATAAAGATTCATTGTTTTAAGTCTTTATTCTGCTTAAACCTGACAGAAAAGATCCATGACTCAACACATTACTAAAATACCTGATCAGACTCTGAATCTTTGCCTCCAAATTCTGTTTCTTGTAAATCTGGACATTCAAAAGGTTCATCTTTTATTTCAATTTCAATTTTTAGTGGAGGTACAATCTCGGGCTCACATCACTACTAAGGATTCCATTGTTTTTTTTTACTTAAATAATGTAAACATCTGATAATTAAAAAGGATAAAAATGTGAAATCAATAAAAGCCATCTATGTAGCTATTAAAACATTTATAAAAGGATAATAATAAAAATTATTATTTACTAGATTTGTTTCCCTTTCTTAATATTGTTTTGCTGAACAGTTTGTGTTAAAATTGGCTAACTATAATATTATAATATATATTAATTCTTGTAGCTATACAATTTGGTACTTTGCACCATATTTGGTAGTCTAGCTACTTAACCCTTTCGCTGTGTCAGCGTGTGTACCACTCATGATGGAAGAAATATGCACATAATTATTTAAATTTGCTTCATTATATATATATATATTATATAATATATATATATATATATAGATATATCATATATATATAAATATATATATATATATATATATTTATACTATATTTTTTTTTTTTTCTTTTCCTTTCACAGTTACTCAGTTATACAAAGGGCCTCATCCACCCTTGTATGAAGTACTGCTCTCATATCTGGGGGGGCTCAGGTATTCACCCGGCTTATGGATTAGGGTGAGTCAAAGCAAAAGCACTTATAGAACTGTTCAGTTACTTTCTAGTTCACTCGACCCTCTTATCTTTGCGGCGCAAATGATTGGTTGATGCTTTACTTCTCTTGTTCTATAGGTACGCGTAGCGGCAAGTGCTCGAGGGAACTTTCACTCGCGTGCCACCACCTTTAAGACGCTCTCGTAAGCACAAGGGGGTGCTGTGTCGGCACATGAGTTTGTGTTGATAATTAGCAACTCCAGGACTAGTTCGCTGCGGTCCTCCTTCTTTCTCTGACACCTCTGTTCTGTGGAATTCTCTTCCATATTCTGTGTTTCCTCTGAAAATCATCCCCACTTCAAAACCTGCGACTGTGCTCATCTGCGTAATTTGCTTTGGTTGTTGACTTATGAGGCGTGCAACACCCCCTCCTTGAATAGACCGCTTTGCCGTGAGCGGTGGTGATAGCTGTAATAAAAAAAAAAAAATTATATATATAATATATATATATATATATATATATTATATAGTATATATATATTATATATATATATATATATATCTATATATATATATATATTATAGATATCTTTAACCTTTATTTTTGTATAAAATATAGAATCCTTTAAGCAAAATTTGAATATAAAAGTAAATTTCTTTCTTTAAATAAGCAATGTAGACATTCCTCTTGTCCGAATATACCAGAGCAAGAAGATCTAATATCATATCTCTCTCTCTCTCTCTCTCTCTCTCTCTCTATATATATATATATATATATATATATATTATATATTATATATATTATATTATATATATATATACTATATTTATATATATATATATATATATTATATATATATATATATATATATATATATACCGTATATATACATATAGAAGAAATAAGAAATTTTGCACACATTGAGGCAAAGGTTGGGAGGTAGGGGGTAGAGGAAGAAAGTTAAAGAATATTGAGGGGCTCTCAAGTAAAGATGAAAGCTATTTGGATGGGGAATAAGGGTGATATAATTATAAAAAATCATCCCAGCATCTAGAATACTAAGCCAAATTTTCAATGAAACCGAGCTTTGTAACATCTCCCCGCTCTCTGTGCTTGGTTCATACGACTAAAATCAAAGGTTGCAGACCTGTTGATTATAACCTCACAATGCTTCTTAAAATTGCCAAATGTCACTAGATAAATCGTAGCATACATATAAACATTTAGAAAGAAACCAAGATTCCATAACTGAAATAATATAGACGCAATACAAACTTATGACGTAACATATACAGCATCAGTCATACTATAGACAATTACTCAAGCCGTACACCCGTACGGCCTCAGCAGTGAAAGGGTTAAGATGTTAACCTTTGATATTTAAGGAAATTTCCTCCCCTAATACATTATAATTTTTTAAAAATAAAAAACTCTCTAGAATTAAACAATCTAAAATAAAAACTTGCAGCACTATCGCATGGCTATTGAATGAACAAAAATAAATTTAATTATTTTTTCTTTTTATATTTAGTGTCTCTATTCACCCTACGAATTTGAGGCCCAAGTATATCATATATAATATATATATATATATATATATACTATATATATATACTATATTTATATTATATATACTATTATATATAATATACTAATACTATATTATACTGTAAAAATGGGAAAAATCGGTCATGGAGGAAAAGCGGTCACTTTTTAATATTCTTAACTATTTTTGTAAAAAAACATTTTTCAATTAGAGAAAGGTTTTTTAGGTAGTATATAAATAGAATATATTTTAACCATATATAAATATTTAAGTAAATAACTTACACCTACTAGTCAAAAAAATTTCCCACATTTGGAAAAAAAAAAAAAAATTTAAATTGAAAAAAATTCTAAGACCTGGTGAATCTCGTAGAATTAAGATATCAGAATTTTGACTTAGATGCATATTGGGAAGTCTATTTTTAACATTTTCCATGTAAAAAATTTTAAATATTAAGCTTATTTTTAAAGTTATTAAGCTTTTTCAATTTCGTCGGGGAAGACCAGTCAATATAAACGTGTATAAAAATGTCCATTTTTTTTTAGTTTTTAATAATATTTTATTTTAGTTTTTATGTATGGTAGACTATAAGACATTTGTTTAATGTTTTCTCTTATTTACTTACTTTCTCTTTTCTATCTAGTGTAAGGATTATAAAAAGTGCAAATCAATACTGTATCATTTTTTTAAGAAATGTGCTTACATACTGGTAATATAAATCAGGGTCGGAGTCGTGGAGTCGTGCAATTTTCCAGGAGTCAGAGTTGAAAATTCTGTGCAAGTGGAGCCGGAGTCGAAAATTCCTGTGTAAGTGGAGCCGGAGTCAAAAATTTTTGTTTAAGTGGAGTCAGAGTCGAATATCCAAATTTTAATTTAAGGAGTCAAAGTTGAAAAATTTATTTTACGACTCTGCAGCCTTGATATAAAGTGCTTTTTTTGTTAATAAGTGTAAATATTATTATTATTATTATTATTATTATTATTATTATTATTATTATTATTAAAATTGATTGTCATAATTTAAATTATAATAATGTAAATTTTTTTTGTCAACAAGTTTACGTGAAATGTGCGTACAAAGGCCTCTTAATATTTCGTTAAAAAGTGTAAATATTATTATTATTATTATTATTATTTGAAATTATTAAAATTTATTGTCATAATTCTTTTTTTTTCCAATGTTTATTTAGCATAAAACGATGAAAATAAAATTCATAATTTTGGAAAAAATTCACGTTTGGAAAATGTCAATAAAAATACTTAGACTTCATAATTTTGGAAAAAATTTACGTTTGGAAAATGTCAATAAAATATAACTTAGACTTATAATTATCTATTAAAATTAGTTTGGACAAGCACAGACGTAATAATATTTAATGACCATTGTTGTAGTGCACTGATAATGGCCTCAAATATATACACTACCTAAAGAATAAATTGCAGCAAATAAAACTAAAATGACTGTCTAACTGTGTATAGTGGTAAAATAAACAAAAACTTACAGAGCGTTGTGTCTAATTCTAAATAAAACTATTGTGTTCTATTCCCTATCCTTAGTAGTTAGATGTGTTCGTAGAATTCTTTTTTACAGATATAAAGAACTTCAAGAATCTTTCGGCTGCTGCACCTTATCACTTCAATATGAATCAACTCAACAATTGTAAAATATCTCTATCGTGAATCTTAAAAATTATTCATCTAATTAAAATTAAGTCTCAAATGAATGTACTTCTTTTATTTTCAATATAAAGGTAACAAAATAATGCCAAAATCTTAATCCAAATAATCAAAAGCTACAGTAAAATCTAAAACTGTCAACCGAGCTTAACCCTTTAAGTCCTAAGCGGTCACTGGTGACCGCTTTTCTGTGATTGATATTATTGGACAAAATTTATCGATTTTTGCGATTTTTTTATTATAAATTACTTAAAAGTATCAATTTATATCTATATAATTGTCTCATTACTGCAAAAATTGAGGACAGTATTTCTTTCGGACATGGCGTGGAGAAGTGGGTGTTTGACGCTCGCTCCTGAAATTAGATTTTGTGCGTGAAATAGTATTTTTTATTCTTTATTTACTTATTATAAAGTTTTTTGATGTTTTGTTCATATTGATTATGTAGGAAAATGAGAAAAAGGGTAATCTAGGTTGTAATTATTTTCGTTAAAAATGAAACCTATCGCTGCTCAAACGTACTTGAAATCATGCGGTCACGGTGACCGCTTCGGATTCCGAGGCTGCTATGTTTGCCAAACTCCAAAAAATTTTTGATTTTTTTTTTTACAATTATTATATTTATCGTTATATATATATATAATATATATATATTATTTATATATATTATATATATATATATTATATATATTATTTATATATATAATATATATATATTTACAGACAAGTGTGTTATTTATATAACATTCTGAAGTGCGGTATACTTTTGTTGCTGGTCCCAATAAAGAATTACAATGATATTTTTTCGATAAAAACTGGTTCTCGTCCATAGATTTGGCAGGTGTTTTGAGGGAGAAGGGGATTGATTCTCTTTGCATCAACTGTGCGCCCAAATCGACTGAAAGGAATCACATTCAAGGATGAAAAAGAAAGAGAGAGGGAAAGGGAAGCTATGATGATTGGGTTGATAGAGTTACTGATTGTGTTGCCATACGTTGGTATGATAACAAGTCGGTACACCTATTATCCAATTATGCTGGTATTGAACCACACGATAGGTGCCGCAGGTGGGAAGCTAAGGAAAACAAATATGTTGATATCGAGAGGCCATTTTGTTGTAACAGGAATACAAACAAGTACATAAGCGGATTTGATCTGGCGGAATATGCTCATTTGAGTTTTAACCGGATCAACTTCAAGTCCAGAAAATGGTACACTCGTATCTTTTATTATTTGTTGGACCTTAGCGTTGTCAATGCCTGGCTGTTTTACCGGAGGGTCCATGTGAGCAAAGGTCTCCTCAAAAAGAACATGCCACTAGTCGATTTCAAAACGGACATAGCGCATGGGCTTATAAATTGTAGGAGTAGTGGCACCCCGTAAGGAAGACCTTCGAAAGCCGGGGCTGGGGCCAGAGCAATATCAGAACGAGAAAACAGAGGTCAAAACAGAAAATATGCTCCCGCACAATCTGTTAGGCATGACAACCTTTCCCACTGCAGTAGTTACAGAGGGGAGGAAAACTTGCAAACTTTGCAAAAAGCTCAAGATGTCAGTCATTTGCAAAAAATGCAAAGTTTTTCTTTGCCGACTCCCCGGTGCCTCATAAAAAAACAACCTTTGTTCAATATCATAAGCATTAGTCTAGTCTTGTTTTACCCTCTCTCTACTATGCCTCTTCTATATATATATATATATATATATATATATATATATATATATATATTATATATATATATATATATATATATATTATATATATATATATATATTTATATATATATATATTTGAAAAGAAAATTTATACGGTACATATTATATTTATATATATGAAAAGTAAATATATATATATCATATCTTATATTATTTATTTATATTATATATTATATATATATATATTATATTATATATATATATATATTATTATATATATAATATATACTATAATATTTATAAATATAGTTTATATATATATATATTATATATTATATATATATATATATTATATTATATATATATATATATACTATATATATATATATCCAAAGAGATTTATACTTTTCTTTTTACTTGAAAGTATTTTCATAATATACCAATATTCTTTATTAAAAAAAGTTCAATTCTATTTACATATTCTATTTACATATATCTAATTTACTATCTTCTATACATAATTTAGTATTATAGCCAAATTATTGCTAGAGTGCCAAAATTTTCAAAATATACTCTTAAGGTCGCCGGAACGGTCACCGGTGACCGTTTTTATTTTAGCACTAAAAATGTAATTTTTTTTCCAAAAACAGTTCTAATGTTTTATTAGGGTCTTATTCACCTTGGAATATATGCAATGGAAATATTTTCGATACAATTTTTTCATAATTCAGGCACTTAAAGTGGTTAAATATTCAAGGCTATCATCATTGTTCTAAAAGTCAAAATGGCTATCATTAAACTGTTGTAAGATTTAATTTATCAAACTAGTGTTATAAAGTTTCAAAGTGATTAGACATTCAATTCACTTCAAAACCACTGTAAATTAACCAGAATATTCTACCATAAGTAATGCACAGTTGTAAATATGCATCAACCTCAGATACTAAATTAAAGCAAAATAAATCCCGGTCAAGTAAAAATCAAGCTAAAAGTAAAGCTAAACTTCACTATGAAATAAAGTTACAATGTTCAGAGTCTGCGCACAAATGTAAAGTCAAAAATCCCAAAAATCTAAATTAAACTAGTCCAAGTATAAATATAAATACTCAAAGTCAAAACCTGAATTAAAATAAACTAAGTCCAATTACGATGGTCAAAGTTCCAATCTAAAATAATGAAATCTCGTTCAAATAGGTCGAAGTCCAACTGAAATAATCAAAGTCGGAACAGTTTCAAAATGATCAAATCAAAAATTAAGTCAAATCAATCAAGGTCGAAACCACGTCAAACGATCAACAAACAATTGAAATCGAAAGATCAGTTCACATAAGCAAAGTCAAAACTAATCTTAAAAAACTAAAGTCGAAAACCAAATTCAAATCGTTAAAGTAGAAAGCTAAATTCAAATCGTTAAAGTCTAAAGCTAAATTCAAATCGTTAAAGTCGAAAGCTAAATTAAAAAAAAAAGTTAAATGTCAAACTCAAAGTCGAATATTAAATATAAAGTCGAATACTAAGTTCAGAGTCGAATACCCACTTCAGAAAAAGTCGAGTCCCAATTTCAAAGTCGAATTCTAAGTTAAATTAGTCAAAGTCCACTTAAATTCAATTCTAAGTCCAACTCAGTCTAGACTCAACAAGCCTAAGTCCTATTATTTTCTTTCAAGGCTAAGTCTAATTTAATGCAAGATAAACCAAGTACTATAATTTCTAAGTAATATTCAATTCATCAAACTGTCAAAGGCTGAAGTAAATTAAACTCTATTGTAAAGTCACACAAATTGTCAATTATCACGATCCAATTTAAAATTTATTCAAAGTCCCAACTATTAATTGTTGTACTATATCGAATTATTTTTTAACTGTCAAGGATGATACAATTCAATCACCTTAACTATTTAGACAGTTAAGACAGTTACTGGTCTAAGTCACTGTCACTTTCAAAATGGCGGCTGAATTCCAAGATGGCGGCTGCCGGTTTTTTAATCAAGATGGCCGCTTCTTTATCAACAACCATGGATTCTCTTTTAATAATAATAAACCTCTAGACGTTTCCTTAATAAAATAAAACTCAACTAAAATAGGAACTATCAGAACAAAAGCTTCAACTTTTCAACTTTAATACAATTAGAATCTTAAAATACCAAAAATAAACTTTAAACTCTTTTAATAACTTTCTGTACAATATAAAACTGATGTTATTTAAATATACTCTATAATCAAAAATAAAGCAAGAATTGGTTCTTTTTCCGTTCACAATTAGGTTGCGTCATCCAAGCAACAATATACCTAGTACAATAAATGCCAATGCACAGTGTGCATTTCTCAACTTCCTAATATCAAAATAATTCTTTATTGACGCTGACTGCCACTGCAAAAGCTGGAATCAAAGCCAACTGCCAGCGCAATACTATCTAATAACAATATTATACTTATATAATTTAATAATTTATATTACCTTTAAATCCTTTTAAATACTTGTAGATCCGAAAATACACAACTTTCCTAATTTATATTATAAATCAAAGTTAATTAAATATATGTACAAGGTTAATTTATTTACAGAAATGTTTTAGCACTTTTCAGTTAAATAAAACAAATTACGAAAATTGTTTAAAAATATACAAAGTCTAAAAATTAAATTTCGTACGGCTAAGTCGATCTAACTAAATTTACAGAGCACGACAAAAATCACTCCTAGCAGTATGAGATTCAGATAACAAGTAAATTGATATGAAACAAAATAACTGTTACAAAACATAAACAAAGCTAACACAAGTATCAAATCACGCAGAGCTAATCTTATCGGAATGAGTCCAGAATATCAAGTGAACTGCTTTCTGTTCCACGTCCGCCATATTGGTTTGTTTTGGTGACGTCATAGTAGCTGTTTCCACTTTTCTGCATTTTTATCTTCAAGATATTGCTTTCGTAACTATCTGCTTTTCAAAACGTTTTAAAAGAATAATAACAAGATTATTTCTTTATTTTTTGTTCATTTACCTATTTTCTTTATTTTTAAAATACTTTTCTAATCTCTATTTTTCCATCACGACTCTATCTGAACATTCTGTTATATACAATTATCATTTTTAAAACTCATTAAAACTATTTCTGTCTCTTACATTACTATTTACAAATTACTTTTTTTTCTGAATTCCAGACATACAAAAGAGATATTACGGTGCCCCACCAAACCCTAATACTACATAATACACATATTTACCATACTACACACACACATACACACACACACACACATATACATATATATATAATATATATATATATTATATATAATTATATATATTATATATATATATATATATATATATTATATATATATATATTTATAATATATATATATATATACTTTTGACGGCCAACATCAGAGGTTTTCCTAATATATATCTTTTTGTATTTTTTTATTATTTACATAACAAAAACAAAACACATAAAAACACACACATACTTAGCTTATTTATAATACAATACTTAATTTATTTACAATTTCACACTTAAGCAAATCTGAACCTTTTAATATTTTTACAGTTATTTATATTTACAACAAATCTGAATTTTCTTACTATTTTTTACAATTTCAAATTTCTTTAAATAACCAACCTTAAGATTCCTTTGCTAAGCTGTGACTTTTTACCTTTTTGGAGGTGGCTCTACCATGGGCCCTACAATAGAGCCTCAAAAAATAATAACGGATGGAGGTAGGGAATTTCAGAACGAAGAAATGATAGAATTTTCAGAAAAATGGGGCATAGAAATGTTATGTACTGCAAGTGAGAGCCCATCGTGAAGTGAGATCCGAAAAAAGATAGTGGGATATTGAAGTGATATCCGAAATAAGATAGTGGGATAGTGAGTTAAAGGAAGAGATTGGGTATTAATGTGGATGGTCAGTGCGAAAAATGATAGAATAATGAGTGGTGGGTATTCTCCCAATCAGAAAGTGTTTGGGATTCATTACAGAGGTAAACATGAGTTTGAAAGGCTAAGTCCTACTGAACTAGAGGAAGAAATAGAAGGAGCAAAACTAAAAGAACTAATGGAAGTTCAAATGATGGTTCAAGATAAGATTCAAGAGAAAGAATGCAGAGATCGGATAAGGAGAGCTCTTAAAGGAAAGATCAGAATTCATAGAATAGAAGAAGCTCAAGTAGGAGATAAAGTTTATTATAAGAAAAAGGGTGAAGAAAAGTGGAGAGGACCTGGGAAGATAATTGGGAGAGACGGTAAAATTGTTATGGTTAAACATGGAGCGTTGATTAGAGAGGTGAATAAAATACATATAACGAAAATACAAAAAGTAAGAGAAGGGGAGGAAGAGGAAAGGGAGGAGATAAGAGAAATGTTGGCAGAAGAGGAGGAGGAGGAGGAGGAAGAGGAGCAGGAAGAAGAAGAAGAAGAGAAGAAGAAGAAGAAGAAGAGGAAGAAGAGGAGAAAGAGGTTGTACCGGAGGAAGAGGAAGAAGGAGAAGGTTCGGTCGAAGATGATGGGATTTATTCTATTGATATTAGAAAAGGAAGAAATTATAGAATAAGACACGATGGTGAGGAATGGTGGAGAAGAGTGAAAGTAATGAGTTTAGGAGGTAAAAGAGGAGGAAAGTATGACGGTACTTATAATGTCCAAGATTTAGATTCCGAAGAAGAGTTTTGGGTGGACTTGAGAGAATATGAAATTGAGGAAGATACAGGTGAATTGTTTTTCAGTGAAGGTAAAGTAGGTAACTTACAAAGTAAAGATTCAGAGTACACCAGGAAAATAAAAGAAGCCAAGAAGAAGGAAATCGAGAGTTGGAAAGAAAATAATGTTTTTGAAGAGGTAGAGGAAAGAAGGCAATACTTAAGGCAAGATGGATAATTACTGAAAAAGAGAAAGAGGGAGCTAAGATTTGGAAAGCAAGATTAGTAGTTAAGGGTTTTATGGAGAAAGACTGTTTAGGAATCAAAGAGTGTGAAGCTCCCACTTTTTCAACAGAAGGGTTAAAAATAATACTTTCAATAATAAATATGGAAGATTGGCAGGTAAAGACTCTGGATGTAAAAACAGCTTATTTACAAGGAAAAGAAATGGAAAGAGAAGTTGTGATAAAACCTCCGGATGAAGCTAATACTCTAAAATTATGGAAACTTAAGAAAACGGTTTACGGTTTAAAGGATGCAGCGAGGAAATGGTATGAGAGCTTGGTGGAAGTGTTAATAAAAACTGGAGGTAAGAGAAGTAAAATAGATAACACTATATTCAAATGGGAAGAGAATGGTGTTATTTATGGTATAATGGGAATTCATGTAGATGATCTAATATAC
>JABUQX010095656.1:32500-47290 GCA_015478945.1 Trachelipus rathkii
AAAAATGGGTACATTACTAAGAGGAACATGAACTAGAGATGGAAAGGACCTGGTAAAATAATTGGTACAAAGATGGTAAAACAGTAGTGATAAAACAAGGAGGGTCTATAAGAACCACAACGAGAAGAAATTAAAGAGAATACAAAGAGGAGAAATAAAACATAATTAGGATGCAGAATGTATTCAATCCGATTGAGAGACAATAACAATGATGTCCAGAGGAAGGAAGATAAAGAAGAAATGGAAAAGAACATGGACAACAGAGAAATCATAGATAAAGACAATAAAAGAGAAGTATCTCGTCTACAAAGAGGAGGAGGTAAAAGAAGCGATGAGAAGAATCAGACAAGGACAGTTATATGGTCTCAAGAAGTGAAGAATCGAGACAAGAAGATGAAAAAGCAACGAGATTCAAGTAGATTAAAGAACGTGGAGCAAGATGGAAAGATGACTAGATATAAACAACTAGACAAGAAAGAGGGTGGCAGATAGTGGGAGTAGAGCAGGGTAAGTGAGAGTAAAAAGTGCGAATCAGAGTATAATATAAGGATCTGAATGATGGTACAATAGACCTACATAAATTTAAAACAGATTTTCGAAGAACCATGAACCAATACTTGAGGAAGAAGAAGTTCTTTTGGTGAATGTGAGATATAGACGTTATCACAGCAAAGGAAAGTGAAATAATGAATTGGAAAGAAAACGATTAATGGAAGAAATCGTTAGCCGAAATGGAATAAAGATTATATTTCAGAAGTAAGAAAAAAAAAATGGAGAAAAATATTGCAAGGCTTGATTAGTAGTAAGAGGGTTTGAAGAAAAGGGAAATGATGAAAGCAACGAAGCTCCAACATGTGCATCAGAGGCCCTAAAAATGACTTTAGGGATAATAAAGAGAGAGGATCGGGTATGTAAGTCAATAGATATTAAAACAGCATATTTACAAGGGAACCAACTGGAAAGAGAGGTATTCGTAAAACCACCAAAGGAGGCAAATACAAAGAAATTATGGAGATTAAGAAAAGCGGTATATGGACTAAAGGATGCAGCCAGAGTATGGTATTACAGTTTGAAAGAAATATTAGAAAATCTAGGAGGAGATTGTTGTCAATTAGAACCCTCAATATTCACATGGAAAAATCAGGACGGGCTGAGACTGAGAGGGATCATGGTGTGTCATGTGGATGATTTATGTTAACTTATGGAGGGGATAGACATTTTGAGATGCAAATTATAAATAAATTAAAAGAGTTTAAAGATTCTACAGTGGAGAAAGGAATCTAAACAAGAAGGAAAAAACAGAATATAGATCAGGGGTGGGATACACGATAAGAGGAGCACCACAATACTTGTAGCAGATAATTCATAGTAAGACATTATCTACACCCAATAAAAAATTCTACATGGAGACAGGGAATTGAACGAGAAAGAAAAAACAGAATATATGATCTGGGGTGGGACAACTGAATATTGTTAGGTCAGCAAACAAGGCCAGATGTAAATTACCAAGTAAGTGTTTTGGGATAAAAAATGAAAATGGGACTACAAGTGATATGAGGAAACTAATAAAAGTAATGGAAAAAACAAAAGCAGAACAGAGACACCTAAAAATGGAGAGGTTACAAGGAAAATAACAATAAAATATTTGCAGACGATCTTTAATGGTTTAGGAAAAGGGAATCATAAATAGGCGTATATTGTAACTAGGGTTGGGAAAAAAAAACTTTTTTCAAATCGTGTTTTATTCATGAAAAAAACTTTTCATTTTTTTCATTTTTTTTTCGGTTGTTTTTTTCATTAAATTATTTTTAAAAATATAAGAGGCTAATATGATATTTCACTTGAGTATATTTTCAATTTTTCAAATATACAGGATACTTGAAATTAAGCAAATAGTTCCATTTAGATATAAAATAGCAAAACTACCTTTCTCTTATATTTTATCACTTGTTTTCGTTACAATTTTCAGTAGGTTGTAGCCTGCAGACTGCTTGTTTGTAGGCTTCTACTTACTAATCTTAACTATGTAATTTTACATTTGGGTATCATATATCATATTTATAATTTACTTTAAATATTTGTATATTTATATTTATTATAGAAAGTAGTCTGAATGACAAAACTCAAAAGTCACTTTGAAAAATGAAATATAAAAAAATTATTCATGATTGAAATTGTTATGAACCAAGATTGCTAACATGAAAGGAGGCATGTAAGTGAATGACTAAATAAATATTTGGCTTTGGAAGTATCAACTTTTGATTCACTAATCAACTAGTCCCACGTCAAACGGGTTGGGCAAAGGAAAAAAGACAAGCACTTGTTTTTTTCCAAAAAAATTTTTTTTTTTTTTAGATGAACAAATAAACAGCTGAAAAAACAAAACTAGTAAGAAAATTGTATTGAGTTGTTTTCGTTTGTTTTTTTCAATTAAGTTGGTCTGCGGTGAAAATTTATCATGTTTGAACAATCATAGTTATAATGTTTAGCAAATATGGCACTAATCTTGTGACATTTTTTTGTTTTCCATCCTACAAGGTGGAAGCCCCCTGAGTTTGTGTCAAAATTTTTATGGTTTTCCATATTTTTACATTTTAATATTCTGAATTATTGATAATCCATAATATTTATGTGTGTTGTGCTTCATTATATTTCTTACTCTGTTTTCAGCTTTTCATTACACATTTTTATCAGATAATCTAATTTTAAAATCCAGTAATTTAGAAATGGCCACAATGCAAAAAGTGCCCGGTGTGATCGTGAACTATTTTAAGGAAATAAACGGTTGCAAAGGCCCTCGCAATGCAAATTCACTTTTGTTTGTGTAACGTTGCAAAAACTATAACTTTATTGCTCATAATTGTAGAATAGGAAATTCTGAACAATTGCCAATTGGAGAGAGATGATTTGCTAAGGCAGTTAAGCTTAAGAGTCCTCGTTACTGCCCTTCTCTCTTCACGAGCTGTCATTCTCACAGAGTACTTCATACAACTGAATTATCAGATTTTATCAGTCATATAAAAGATTAAATGGTGCGCTGATCATACGCTTGATAGAGCCCAGTGATAATGAGCCTGACACAGTAGCAACAGCACAGTAGTCAGTATCCAGTAGTGACTGGGGTCTGGGGAGTGGGACTTAGTGATTAGTGAATCAAAGTTTGATATTTCCAAAGCCAAATATTTAAATTTAGTCATTCACTTATCCTCCTCACTTACAATCTTGGTATAATTTTTATTTCAAATCTTTTTTTTATATTTCATTTGGCCCCTTAAAGTCACTTGAGTTTTATCATTCAACTCATTCTATATAAAATGAATTACATTGAACATTTCAAGTAAATTATAAATATGATTAATATCTTGGGTAGGTACTACATCAGGTAATTTGAGAGTAGAATCCTACAAACAGGAGTCTAACAGGCTACAACCTACTGTACAATTGTAACGAAAACTATTGATAAAATATAAGAGAAAGGTGTTCTGCTATTTTATAAATCAGAATGGAATATTTGTTTAATTTCAAGTTTCATAATATTCTGAAAAATGAAAATAAAATTAAAGTGAATATGAAAAAACTTGAAAAATAAAAACAAATGAAAAAACTGTTTTCTTTGTTCGTCAAAAAAAAACACAATCTGAAAAAAATGTTTATTTTCCCCAACCCTATATCCCTACTCCCCAGACCCCAGTCACTTGACACTGCCTACTCAGTTGTCACTACTGTCAGCCATTATCACTGGGATCAATCAGGCGTGATCAAGGCCACATTTTATTTTTGATCAGTCTGATATCGTCAGTCGTATGAAGTATCATGTGAGAATGAACAGTGGTGAAAGAGCAGGGGGAGTTAACAGGACTCTTAAGCTTAACTGCTAGCATAATCATCTCTCTCAGTTTGGCAAATTTTCAGAATTTCCTAGTTTTAGATTATGAGCAATACAATACTAGTTTGGCAACGTCTACACAACAAAAAGTTATATTTCATGCGAGGGTCTTTGCAACCTTTTAATCTTTCCTTAAAAAGTACAGTCACACGACTTTTTGCATGTGGCATTTCTAAATTCTGATTAAGTAATGAAGATAAAATGTTACTGAAAGCTGAAACAGAGTAAGAAAACATTAATGAAACCATAACAAAATATTATGGAATATAAAATTCAGAATATAATAAAAATATGGAAAACCCATAAAAATTTTGAACACAAACTCAAGGGCTTCCACCTTGTTGGAATTGGAACCAAAAAAATGTCCAAAATTCAGAGCATATTTGTTAAATTATAATTAGTTGTTCATCACATGTAAATTCCATCGAAACTTTATTGAAAAACGAAAAAAACAAATTTTTTACTTGTTTTTTTCCCGGCTGTTTTTTTTTTTTTTCAGAAAAAAACGTTTTTTTTTGGGGGGGAAAAAACGAGTTTGGTTTTTTCCTTTCCCAACCCTAATTGTAACTGATTTTTTTTTTGTTTTCTTTTCTTTTTAGGTTAAGGTCTTCCTGGTAGTTGTGATGTTGATCGTGGGCTTCCTGCTAATCGCAATGTGCCTTGGCTTGTGCTTCCCTGTTATGTTTGAGAAATCACTGAGTCCGTTTCTATTGGCTCTCTATAAAGCACCTGTCATAGCCACAATTTTTAATTTAATTATCGTTTTCTTTTGTTTTCTTTCAATTGCTTCTTTTATTTCTTTTCAGGTCTTATGGTCTCTTATGGCCCCTTGGTATAATTTGTAAGTATTGATGTTTAATTAAGGATAATTGATTGATTTTCATAAGGGTATTGGACTATTAGAGAGTGAGTAGGAAGTGGTGGAAACGGAAGGGTCGTGAAACATAGGTGGTATCATGAGAAATCAAGCATAGACGCCATGGGACTTTTGTGAAGGATCCATAGTCACGGTTCTGGTATCTAGTATACTAACTTATCACTCCAAATATATACATATATAATACGTAATATTACAATAGTAAAATAGTACCAAGGAAGTTTAATTTTTTTGGCTACTTCAAATACACATCTTAAGCATTTGGAGAAAAACTACAAGAGGTGAGACAAAGTTGTTGCACTGATGTTGTTAGGGTCCGGTTTGTGTTTAACTAGATAGGTTCTTTTTTAACAATAACGTTAGGAGATGATTATGGACATAAAGTACAACGCAATAATATGGAAGATCAAGAGTAGTAACAGGGTTGTTCTAGAACCAAACCATTAGAAGCGAAGCAATGGGTTTGTGTGATGGGTTAGGAAATGGGGTATACTAGCTATTTCAAATTATGGAAGAACTAAAGGTAAAGGATATTAATGTTAATCTGGAGTATTTCAGATATTAGTCAAGTCAGTATAATCCAAGGGTGCGTCACTAGTGATGAAGCTGTCCCATTCCAAAATTGTGGTTACATAGAGTAGAAGATTGAGAGTAGATCTGGCAGTTATAAAAGAATTGTTACGAAAGGGAATAATTGGTGATATATGTTGGATAGATGGAAAAGAACAAATAGCCGATGGATTGACGAAAGAAAGAGGAAATAAAAGAAGATTGTATGAATACTTGATGGAGGGAACATTAGAGGGATAAGAGAGAGAGGAGAGAGTGGTGTGAGATTGATAACAAGGAGTAATGATGTGTAGAACATTACTCTTTGGTTATAATGTCTTTAAAAAGTCTATTTTCTTTCCAGACTCTGACGTCAATTTTTGTACAAGTATTACAAATTGTTTAAATAATAATAAAAATAAATAAAGCTATTTGTGAGCAAACAGTCGTCATACAGATAATTAAAACTAGATGTGACTACATATAAGAAATTGAAGTGTGTAGGAGTATCAGACCTTAGGAGAATTAACAAGAATCAACAAGAGGGTGGATTGGTTAAACCACAGACTAAAGAAGGGAGCAGATATTATTCATATCTTTATTATTTTATGAGCTTATTAAGGACGAGACCTAATATAAAGACCATCTTGGACGTAACTTTATAATGTGACTAAATTAATATACTAACAAATATATATATATATATATATATATACTATATATATTATATATAATTATATATATATATATATATATATATATATATAATATATATATATATTTATATATATATATAATAATATATATATATATATATAGTATATATATATATATGATATATATAGTGTATATATATAATATATATATATATATATATATATATATAATATATTATATATATATATATATATATATATATATTATATATATATATATAAAATATATTATATATATGTATATATATTTTCATTATTTATTATTCATCTATAATTTTATGGGCTCATTTAAGACTCATCTCATCCTGTCATCTAATAACTACACAGTTGTAATTTATACTATATATTAATTTCTATATAATTTTTAGATTTTGATTAAGCTAATATATCATATACTTAAATAATTAGTATATTTTTTAATTATATTAAAGGTTATTTATAATATTAATATTATATATATCAAACCTGAGCTATCATATAATATAATATTATATTAGTGTCATTATTAATATATATATATATATATAATTATATAGTATTAATAAATATATTACTAATTATATATAATTAATATATATATATATATTACTATACTAATAAATTAATATATTATAATATATATATATTAATTTATTATATATTAATATTAATATTATATTATATATTTAAATATGTACACTAATTAATATAGTTGTTTTTCTATATATATATATTATGTATTATAATTAATTATTAATATATAATAATTAACTTATATTATAATTATTATTACTATATATATTATATTTATTTATATATAATAATAATATTATAAAATATATCTTAAGTAAATATTAAATTAATTATATAGATGATAAATTTTTATTAGGGATGATACCTGGATTGTAATCGGTATCGTATCGTGTATTTATCGACATTTTTGATGTGTAATCGGTAACGGATACGATTTAAAAAATGGCCGATACTTAGCCAGATACTTCTTTCTTTTGGGTGAATAAATGTATGTGATGTAACTTTTAGATGCACGCTCCCCCACCCCCCATCAACATTAATAAATCTAGTATCGATATATATAGCTAGTACCGAAAGTTATTGTTATTTATTTTTTTGTCGCTCAGCATATTTCCATTTTAAGGCTTACATCTTAGGATATTCGCAGCGTTATCGTTATCTACTATTGGTCTATTAGGCGTAAAATTTACTCTGATATTTGGACAGTCCCTTAATTATAATTTATATACAGATTTACTATTTTTTAGTTGATCATATATTATTATTGTTTTTTTAGTACGCAGATTTTCGTGAGAGTGTGTGAGTGCGTTAGTGTTTATTTAAACTTTTCTGATATCATATTTTTAACGATATTTGCATGTAAATAGGGTTATTTATCGTTTTAAACAATTAGGTTTTAGCGTACGAATAAAATTTTTCTACCCTCATTTCTCTTTGGTTATTTATAACACTAATTTGATTTAGCTAGTCTGTTTTTTTTTTTTTTTTTTATTTTTTTTGTGATTATTCGTGGTGCGTGTGCATGTGCGTGTGCGTGTGAGTGTATGATGTTAGCTAAGATTTAGCATTAGGCGTGGCATTTCTTTTTGACTTACTAATCGAATAGAATTCAGAGCTAGAGTCATTGCCTCAACATTCTACTACTGCGATCATCATAGGTAAATATGAACAGTAACCGAAACTCCAGTTTATCTCTTAATCATCTAACTCCTTATAGTTAATCTTTAATGCTCTTATCTAGAGACGTTACGAGATTGTGTCTAGCACGGAATATTCATACCCTTATCTAATATACGCTACGAGATTTACAGTCTATCTCATATCTATAGAGACTTAAAGTTTTATATACTTCCGTATTGCGAAGTTTGGAGTATGATGTAAACTCTCAATGTGCAATAATCGGTATAAACATTTCAAGTAATAACACGTGCTTGCAGAGAAACTACGAAGATCTCCTAGACTTTCGGTGTTACTTGGATTTTAAAACTTCGTTTGTTCTTTGATTACCTTAGATGACGTATCATGACTCTTATGCTCTTACTGGCTATTCAAGTTCTCCATAACAGAACAGATTTTTCATGTGCCTGTTTTTTTGAGATATACTCTATAAACTCTATACTTCATCCACGAGACTGTTATTATTCTTCTCACCACAAATTACTGAGGTCCTCTAGTTAGAAGGGGTGAGAATTTAATCGAATTGGTTGTAACATTAGCATATATAGAAGCTGTAGAATATGTGAAGCATCGCTACTCGTACTGATTATGTTTATAGACGAGTGTTAAGCTCGAAATTCTTAATATCCTAGTAATTGCTCAAAAGCGATACTTGGAGGGCAAGACATGGGATTAATATAAAACAATGACTCTCAAACGCCATTTACTTGGGATATATTGATAGATGATAGAGGTAATGTTAGTACAGATTGTGACACCACCTAGAGATATGAGGGAGCAACTACACTTGACTCAAGTAGTTGTTCTAGCCACTTAGTACTTAGTCTCTATAGATTTACGTACACGCCTTTCAGCTTCACTGATCAGCGTAAAATTCTGTATCGCGTACAGAAACGCTAATGGTCAGCTCTAGAATATTTAAATTATCGTATTCTCTACGCTCACACCATACATCTTAAATATTCTGGCCACTTGCGTTGTTGTTTTTAGTAGCTTGTGGCACCATTGTATGATCCGGGCCGTATTTATTTTTTGGGTTCGCAGTGCGTCTTATGATTTGACGTTTGCTTACTTACGAGCGCTAACTATAGTAACTATAGTGGACCTGTTGACTCTAGAGAAGACGCTCTGTGCATGATTCTGTCGTTATCTATTAGTAGGGTATCTGGTATCTTGGTTTAATTGTGGATGAGCAGGTTCCATTCCCTTCTCTCGAACTAAAAATCTTTTCCTCCTCTAAATATCTCCATGGGATTCGAAATTCGTATTGTTGTTCCTCTGGACCTATCTCAGCGCTAGAGACAATTGACTTAAACGCGGAGTGACTTGGAGAGAAAATAGGTCATTCGCGTAGTCTGCGTCTATAGTGCAGAGTGGACGTCTATAGTCCAATGTTTAAATTTCAATTCTAAGTCTAGAATACTTGCTCGTCTGGCCTCTCGGGATACGTTCGACTCGAGCAATAGGCGTGTCCTTCATTGTAAAAACGAAAACTGGCGCAAACCTTCCCTTGCGCGTTTCTACCTAGCTCGCTCACAAATCTCTTTGGGCCTCTGTGCCAATACAACATCTTTTTATACACTTTTTAGATATATCATCTCCTAATCGCTGCCGTTCTTATTTCGGCATTCTGTGTATTCGCACTCTCTATGTCATTCGTATAGATCACTTTCAATCTTGAAAGATGCCATATCATCTCTCATTTGTCCTACCTATTTCTATCTCAAATTCATATACAGCTGGATCGATTTTCTTTGGTATTCTCTATTTTCTCCTCTGTTCATCCTCTCAGGGATGTCCTCACTCTTTTAGCTCTTTGTCATTTCATTTGATCGCGGCATGATCTACATACAATGCAATCTAGTTCGAACTGTATAGGAGAGGCGTGTGTTGGACCGGATGGTCATTTCTCCTTCTTCTCAGAATGTTTTGAGGGAACTCGTGCATATCCGTGCTGAGACCATCTCGGTGAATAGCTTCTGCTCGTTCGAACTATACTTACTACTATGCCTGTAATACGTGAGTACTTTCCCTCAGTGTTGGAAGCGCGGCATATGTCCACCTATTCCGAAAAAAAGTGTGCTCTTCATAACTTTAACTATGACCTACATACTGCTCTTCATTGTTTATTCTTCATAAAGAGTTCACACCTTATTATAGAAACCCTTCTAACAAGCTCAGGTGTGTGACTCATCGTTGAATAGTCTTCCTCTCCTTTTTGCCCTTTATTTCATTTCCTGATTACCTCCAGTACCGGCATTCTCGTGTCTCGGAGACATTCTACTCCTTCTGGCTATATATTTTCTCTATTTAACCATTATTTTAATGTTTTTCCCTCCGCCCTTATATGTTAGAGCGATACCTGTCAAAGTGGAAAACATGGTAGTGGTTTTCCGATCTTAGCAGACAAATATCGCTCAAATTCGTATTTGTATTTATGTGTACCCGTCCCGTCATCTTCTCTTCCAAGTCCTCTCCCTCGCTGCTGTTCATTTATCCTGTCAATAGTTGGTGTTCCTCAGGGTTCCTGTCTTTTTATCCGTCGCATACTTTCTTTACCTTTGTGCTTTCTTTCATCATATATTTTCATCCTTATCTTATCCCTGCAGCAAATATTCTATTATTCCCATCACTCATAGTCAGTTGATCTATGAATCTCGTCTCTTCAACCTCTATACTGAATTCTGTCTCCCTTTTAACTGTCTAGAAAGTATGGCTCTCAGATCTTCTAATCTTTCCGTGTGTAATATATACTATTACTCCTGCTGATCTAGGGAACTATGAACTTTTAAGGGTCTGGGCAATCGCTCCTCATAGCTTGTCATATTCTTTCACATTGTCTTCTGTATAATAGAACCCAACTGGTCGCTACTATTAATCTCGTGCTCATTATATGGCACCGTCTGAATGTAAAGGCTTTGATATCTGACTCGGTTCGAATACTTATCGTCATCCTCCCTCGATTGATAAAACTAAGTTTAAAATCCACATTCCTTGGTCTTAATCATCTATGATAATAGACAATATTAACTGTCATTTAGTTAGATAACGATTTACTCTTATTACTCATTAGTGCTATACTTACTCTCTCAGTCATTAACTTATCTAACCCGGATCTTACCACACTATACAAACCCGGGATTTGTCATCCGTCTGTGTCATTGTGACCGCTACTAAGATTCGGTCTCGATTTCTGTCGGGGGCGGAGCGATCTGCTTTGATCTCGGTACTTTTGGATGGGTCGAGTCAGAGGCCAAAGGACTTATAGAAGCTAGTTCGCGTAGATTTACTCATTTTTCTTTGAGTATCACTTTTGCCTTTTATTAATGTTCATCGAATGCAGTGCACCGTTTGAGAGCTACTTTATCCTTTTGTGCTATCTGGTAAACTAAAAGAACCTATCTAGATAGAAGCGCAATAGCTCGCGTGAAGGCGACCTCTATTCCACATAACCAGCCGATGATCGACAACCAATTACTCGATACGACTGCTTCTCGTCAGGAGCACACAAGTGGTGTAGTTCTTTTTCGTTCCGGGCACCAAAAGTGCACGCTTATATGTGATTGATCGGTTAAGTATCATGATGCAGAAAGGCACTCGATTAAAGCTGATGGTTACTATCTATCTGGTTCTTTTCTTCGCCAACTTGTTACTATTAACTATTGTTCTAGCTACTCGTGGAATTCTTCTTCCATATTAACTCGCTTTTGATATATGGTACATATATGGATTTATACAATTATCCACTTTTAGGTAGTGTGATCAAAGCGCTCTTGCGTTATGCTCATCGATTTCGCTCGTAATCATGTGTGCCGTTCAGATGACTGGGATTGTTGATATTTTCGAGCTTTCGCGATACAGTCCCTCATGAGCACGCCCACGTCACTCTTGTTGGAGTATAGTGGGTGCAGCCCGCCCTAAGAGCCGACGGTCACCACACTTGTAATAAAATATTATCAAACTTTAAACTGCATATTCGTCGTATTCTTACCATCGCTTATTCTTATATCTTCCAAAATCAATGCTAGCTGCAACCCACAAGAATAAGCTAACGTCCAATACCCCTTTACTCGAAGCAGAGAAGTCGTCGAACTCCAACATGTTACCTTCTTAAGATTAAATGCAGATCTTACAAATAGACTAATATTAACGCACAAATGGTAAGTGTAGCTCTGCCTTCAGGGGCTTCTGACCTTATGAGAGAACACGAAACTAAAGAACGAAAAGCTAGAAAAAAAAAAGAGCTGAGAAAAGAGAGAGAAGAGCACTGAATTGCACCGACTCTATAAGATCTAGTCAGACCCACATAGAAAGACGTGGCGAAATACAAGCACAGTGGATAGTGCATTTAAAATGGAATATACTTATGTGCCTAGTCGGCTTTTTGAACCATCAATTCTTGAAATAATCAACATGCGGCTGAGTGATTTTTAAATATGTTAAGATACTTGTGAGATATAAGGCTTCTCTAAGTATAGTATGGCAACTGGTAGAAGACAATAATTTGAATGTCGACTTAAGTCTGAGACATCCAGATCGGAGCCTTCGGACAGCATGCTTAAATAAAGAAGTGCAAGAAGTAGGATACGACGCCTCCCAGGCTCAACATGTCCGACTGAATTTACTCACAAGGAGAGAGTGCAGATAACCTCTGAATATGAAGAAACAAAGATAATAAATGAACTGGCATGCACATGAGGGCTAAAGTATATCAAGAGTGATGGCATGTCATATATTCAGAAGTCTGATTGATGTTACAATGATGAAGGGGTGGTTTGGAGGAGCATGTGGGTCTAAGATGTAAGAGTGATCTCCAGATAGCGCTCAAACTCGTTTTTAGGTCACACATTCGAGCCGAAAAAAACGATCGTTTTACTAGTTCAATGAATAATAAAATAACACAGCCTGATAAAAAACAGAGAGAAGTTACAAAAAAAATGTGATTTGATTTTATTCTCGATTAGTTTTATTTTGACAGCTTCCTGATAGAAATGATGAGCGTTAGTGAGGGATATCTATTTGATACAATAGCATTGAGAATGCTGCCCTAGCAGAAAGGCAGAACTACTATCTTTCATTAGCGGTAGATGGAATATTGAACATGGCCAGGTTTTCAATATAATTCAATCAGACTTACTTAGGCAGGCAATTGCATTACTAAATTAGTATTTAGCCCTGCGCACTGTTTTCATTCGAGGTCGAGTAGAGCAGTCGTTATTTTACTAAGGGCAGTGATATCGGTAGGTCAATGTCTCAACAAAGCGACCTGTGGAATGCCACATAATACGGAGACACGTCTTTTGCTCGCGTCTGAAAATTAGTTGAATAGCTTATATATTTTTTAGTCATGGCTACTATTTCTCGTGAATCATAATGGTTTTCGATTATTTATGTATGTTAGTATGGAATGGATATTCTCTAGTTACTTTTTTGAAATGGAGTTATTTTTTACTATAATGATCATGTTTTGTAGTATATATGATGGGTTTTTTTTATCGTTTTTTTAATTTAGATTTATTGGTCGCTTTACTCTGGGTAGTTTCAGCTTTGCACGTAGACTCATTTTATTGTACGATCTGTTCTTCCATTATCTTTTAATTCAGAATTATTTTATTAGCTAATATGCCATACTCTCGATAATGCGTACCAGTTAAATGAGTCGTGAGTAGCCAGCGACTAGTTTTCAGTCTAATTTTTTAAGTGCGAAATATTTAAATGGTAGCAAAGGCACTCCGCATCTAAATTTGAGACTTTTGGTATTAAGTTGTGTAGAACGTGCAGAAACTAGTAATTTATTGCCTGCATAACCTCAGAACAGTATGGAAGAATTTACTGAACAAGTTAGGTTGCGCCCTACTGGACTGAGGAGGCTAAGTTACTCGTCTTATTGTTTCTTAAGACGTGGCAGTTTAACTGCTGTTAAAGAAAGATTGGCGTGGCATAGTAGATTACTTGGCCAATCCGTAGCTAATCTTACGACCACTGTTGTTCTATTATCAAGCATGATCGTTAAGTAAGAGAATGTCACATTGTTAACACGATTACGACTGAAGAATAAGAAGTCACGTACTATGTTAATTAATCGATAAAATATTTAAATTGTTGGCTGATGCTGATAGTCGTGATAATCTTGATATCTCTGCAGATGGCACTAATGAGTACCTAAAAAACCAGGTTTGAATCATGTTTATATATTGTTAAAGATAACTATAAATGTATTAGCAGTTAGGAGTAGTCAGGGGTGTCAGTAGTGACTGGTCCTGACGGAGTAGGGTAATCCAGGAATTCTGAAATAATAGTCGGCATCAAATTTTTCAGATTGTGTCTTTTGTAGATTTTTACCGCAATAATATGAAAATACTAATAAGTTGGACTATGGTATATTTCAATGTCGGTGCTTGTTGTATGACAACATGGGTGCGAAGGAAATGATATTGAGCAAATTGATGATGAGTATTCCAAGTTTTTATTGTCGTTCGATCTATTCCATTTAGCATTTGTCGAGTGACAACTGGATGCTACAAATGTTTTCTATGTCCATTTTTTTCAGAATATTACTAGTTGTTAAAGGTATGAGCTTTAATTTTGAATACTAGCTCTAAGGATAAGCGGTGAATATTCCTTCATTAATGATATTTTCTATGAGTATGAAAGTGTAGCGTAACTGGACTCGAAAGGTTTCCAATCTTGTTTATATTCTTTTCAAATTGTTTTCTGTTAACAATTGGGTAGACTAGTAGGTTGTTTAGCCCTGTAGGGACTGCTGTGTTGTCAGGAGATTCTAATATTTGTTACTAAATTGAATCTGATGTAAATGTACGTATTCCCAAAATTGGTCAAAATATTCATTATATTACGCTTTGTAATGTTAGATGTACTGGGATTATATTTAGTATAGAAGTAGGTCTGATGGGATCAAATGGCTGGAGATAATGACTTAAAGGTCAATGTCATGAAATATATATAAATTGTGAAAATTAAATTATATACCGAAGATTTGTAAATGAGGAGGATGAGTGAATGACAAAATTAAATATTTGGCTTTGGAATATAACTTTTGATTCACTAATCAC
>JABUQX010095657.1:0-19176 GCA_015478945.1 Trachelipus rathkii
AAAATCTTGCATGACTATATTTTCTGTTCTGATTTACAATTTTTATCATCCATTAAATTTAGGACAAGTCAATTGTTCCTTCGATGTGTGTTCATAATCCATTTCAATATATTTAACAACTAATGAATCAACCCTTTCTTAGAATATCCTGTCAACATACTTTACTGCTAAAACTCGCAGGCATCAAAATGTTACATGATTTTTTTTTGTTTAATTTTGCTTAAGGTCCAACTCTAAAGTTTCAGTTTAAATGCTCTTTATTATCCTAACATAAAAGTACCTAATAAAATAAAAAAAAGTAGGGATGTACCGATAGTATCGGTATCGGTAGTATCGGCCATTTTTGATGTATCGGTATCGGTATTAAAAATGGCCATTCTTATCCATACTTCTTACTTTTTGGTACGTGAAAAAAAAATTATGAAAACTTTTGATTCAATATAACTAGTTCATTATAAAGCTAGTTACCATTATTGTATTTTTTTTTCCTTCAATTTTCCTTTTTAACTTAGTTTTTTAAGCATTTCTCCAACTTGGGCTTTAGCGTAAATTTACCCTATCTTGGACAGCCTAGTATATAATTATACAAATTTATCTACTTATGTAGTTGACATATATTTTTTTTGTACGCAATTTTCTGAGTGTGTGTGCGTGAGTATTTTTAAACTTTCTGGATTATTCATCTTTTAGATATTTGCTGTAAATAGGGTTTTATCGTTGTAAAATTTATTTTAGCATACGATAAATATTCTCATTTCGCACTTTGGTCTTTGTCTATTTGGTTTTCTGTCTTGGTTTTTTTTTTTTTGGGGGGGATTGATGTGCTTGTATGATATGATAGCAATTTGCACAAGCGTGGCTTTCTTTTTGACTTACGCAACATCAATGGCTTAGCTTAACTCTGCATCCATGGAATACTTACTACCTCTCTAACTCTAAACCTAATTTTATCTTTGTCTGAGACCCAGATGGCTAGGAATCTCCTCACTCCGATTAATCATATCCAACTAAACTTTTTTATATTTCCGTATTGAGCTGGGTATGTGCAAAAATGGTACTATAAACATTCGATACACGGTCTCGCGAATTCGAATTGCCTAACTTATCATGTTCGGGCTAAAATCTTCTTCCGTCTTACTACCAAATTATCTTTCTGCTATTGTTCTCCTAACAGAACAGATTTCATTGCCTTTTTCTGATTACCTTACTACTTCTCACGAGACTTTGCTATATCTTTTCATCCAAACTACTGAGTCCTCCCTTATTTAGGGATTGCAATGTACACAAAAGCTGAATTGTTGGGTTCTTCCGACTGATTTAAGTGGATGAGCGAATTCATTCATATTCTCAACGGATCTGAGCAAACGGATAAAACCTACACAACATTCCGGATCGTCCCCACGTTCTTGAAGAACACTTGATTGTCTTCACCACTGTCCTTTCTCCTATAAATACACCACCTGTCGCTCCTATCGTAATCTACCACACCTTATATCCACTTAATTTTATACCTTCATCTCCAGCATCTCCAACCAATGCCCTATTAGCTGTTTTTCTGGAACTTTGCTTCCAACACTGCTAGTGCTGTTCTACGCTAACTATAAAGGAAGTGACTGATTTGACTTAAGACCTTCAGATTCTTCCAATCAAGTGGAACGTAACTTGTTATGGCATGAGCAGTTTCATTTTTTTTTTTCCATCCTTCTTGGACTAATCTTTTTCTCCAATCCATTGATCGATCGTGCTTGTTCCCTGGCCATCAGGCTAGAGACTCATGCTCTACGGTGTGAGAATTCTCTTCTCCTGCACTCATCTAGCCAAATTTTCATTTAGCCTAAGAAATCGTTCAGGATACTCTTTCGACGAGCAGCGACTTTATTAAACGAAAAAATGTCGCTGACCTCCTGGTTCTCCTACTGCACAAATCTCTCTGGCCTCTTCCAAACACATCTCTAACAACCTACTGTAAATTTCATTCCTTTTCCTCCTCTTATTAAGCTCTGATGATTCGTTTTAATACTCCAACGAAAAGCAATCATCATCTTGCTCCTATTTTCCTCTAATCTCACCTGACGATTCTGGTATTCCACTCTTCCTCACTCCGTCTCCTCTAGTGTCATATGCATTTGCCTGTCATTTCCATGACGGGTGCCTGAGCTCCGAAATCTAATAAACGTAGAGCGGTGGCCCGATGGCATTCTCTCCGAGTTTTAGAAAGTGTGCTTCCGTGCTGATCCCACTCTCGTTCAACTATTTCTCTATGCCGCATACTAGCACTTTCCCTCATGTTGGAAGCGCGCCTAGTCCAAACCTATTCCAAAATGTGCTCTGTCCTATCTAACATATCCCCTATAGCTCTCACTTGTATTCTTTCTAAATCTTTTGGAACCCTTCTCAACTCTCACTTTTTAGATCATTCGGATCTCTTTTCCCTTCTTGATTACCATACTTTTTGGCCTATATTGATGATAATTGTTATTTATACAGATTTATGGTTATTATTCAATATGGGGAGAAATATGTGTGGGCGCTTGACATATTCCAAGCATTTGACCGGTTATGGAACGCGTCACTGCTCTCCAGCTCCTCTTTTGGGTTGCTATCTTTCTGACTTACTTATTTTATCTTCATTTCAGATTGATAAAAATTGGCTGTTGTTGATGGGGCACTTTTCTTTTTCTGTCATAATTTTCCTCAGGGTTAGTTTTTATTCCTACTTTTTGGGCCTGTTTTCTCATCAATGACTCTTCTCCTCTGCACAATCTAACTCTAATCCCTCATATGTCGATGACTGACCCTGCATCCTTCAACTCATGCATTCTGCTTCCCTCTTTTACTTCTAGATTGTCTCTCGTCTTAATCTTACCCGAATCTTCTTTCTCGTCTGGATCTTGGATAGGATTTCTCGGTAGGGTCACCGCCATCTTGTGAAATTTAACTCTTTAAAAATCCCAACTTCAACAAATCTCCTCCCTAAGACACTTAATTTTATATATATTTCGTACTACTTCTCCACGAAAACGATTAACAAGTAATAAAGTCTTTGGTTAAAAAACACAAACAAATGTTTTAGAAGCTTCAAATACTAAGGTATTGCCATAGGCGCCCAAAAAAACTGGAGCGGTTCTGTTAGTGAGAGACTTTTTTCCCTCTTCTCAGTTACTCCACTATTTACAAGAGTCGTCATCGCTACTTGTATCAGACTGCTCTCATATCTTGCGCGGGCTCTGGCTTTCACTATGCCTTTGGATACGTCGAGTCAAAAGGCCACAAAGACTTTAAACTGTACACTGTACTTTCTAGTTCCTTGCCCTTTTATATTTGCGGCGCCATGTTGGTGCTTTATCCCTTTTCTATACGACTATAGAGCACGTGCTCGAGAGACACTATCCACTCGCTACCTAACCACCTTTACGACCGCCTCGTGCACAAGGGGTGCGTGTCGCATATGATTTTTGTGTTAGGTTAGTAACTCCAGACTCGTCTCTGCGTGCTTCTTTCTTCCAACCTCTTTCTGTGGGAATTCTCTTCATCATCTGTGTTCCTACCAATTAATTTTCCCTCACTTTAAAGGATTTCGTCTATGCTCTATTGCGTAATTTGCGTTATATGGATTTTTGGGCTTCCAAACACCCACTACCTGATAGGGTATCGCCCTTGACGCTGGTGCAACTGTAAAAAAATAAATAAATAAATGGTTTATCAAGGAATTCCTTAAGCTAGCTGAATACCCACAAGAATGGCATTTCCGACGGTGAACCACTTCTAGAATGCATTCAAATAGTATACGAGGAGCTTGCTCGCTTGACAAAAAAAAAAAAAAAACAAAAAAAAAGATTCACAAAAAGTGGAAGCCCTTATCAGCAACCCACTAGCACAGCACTTAGACCGATGTGGCTTATCAGCAAATAACCTTACTTGAAGATGAGATTTGATTGTAGCCTTTTAATAAGTCTATGGACCCGAAATCTGCATTACATGCTCATTCCCTCAAAGGAAATCATCACCACGGGACACTCAATCTAAAAACGAAGCGGCACATCCAAGTAGCAAAACATTTCAAAATTTGCAGTCTTGTAAAAAGAGATGACGGCTCTTACGAAAACAGAATGCTCCTTCAAAGAGAATCCTTTCATGCGGTAGCATGCAAATGGGCCAAGCTTTATCTATTTCAGCTTGCCAGGCAACTTATAGCAACCTCCTTCATCAGCTCGATAGAGAAGCGCTATTTTATAGGTAGGTAGGAAATGTAAACAACCCAAAAAGGAACAGTCTCCGCAGATTACTTATGAAAAGCCTTAATGTATTGTATCAATTGTAATTTTTGGATTTGATATTGAATGATTATTCTATCTTAAAGGAAGATAATTTTATTATGTCATTTAGCTAATAGGTTTTTTATTTTCAACTTTTCGGCTGATTAATTGAAGTCATATTCTTCTATTATTTTTCTTTTAATTGTAAGTAGTTAAAGAATTCGCTTGTAAATTGTAATCATTGTTTAAAATAAAAAGCTAGTGCTGACTTTGTCTAATACTTACTTGAAAATGGAATGAGAATATTCTTTACTAAAACACAAACATGAACAAAAGTATATAATATTATATTGCACTTATATATTTTTTCCTTTAAAAAATACTATTTAATTAATTAAAATAAATCACTGCAGGTCCAAGCGCTCTCCATATAAATGACTAAGTATTGTTTGTACAGGAATGCAATCTTGAGTTCCTAGCAGTGCACAAATGTTCTAATCTTATTACTGTGCATTTTCATTATTTTAATTAAAGTGATCAGGTCGCACCTAAAAAAAATAGCAGTCTCGTATCCGTATCGGCCTTTTTTCGGTAATCGGTACATCCCTAAAAAAAAGTCTAGAAAATTACTATATATAAAAAAAAAAAACTAATGCAAGAAAAAAAATTAAATAAAATTTGGTTTTATGTATTTTGGCCGACTTTTATTAATAAGCGCTTGAAAAACATCAAACGAAAGCACCCTTCAGGAATTTAGGAATTATTTTTGTACCAAATTAGAAAATTTTGCATCAACAATAATTAATAATGATCCTGTTGAGGGAGGCTCTGAGCAATAAAGAGTTGAACAAACTTCACCTGTAAGTAGTAAGCGACACCCGTAGGTCATCCTCTAACTCAATGAAAAACATACTAGCAGAAAACAAGCAACACAGCCAAGGGTGCCTAAACCAAAACATTTATCTACAAACAGCTAATACTAATTAATATTCTAATTGGAGTAGAAGGAAAAAATTGAAATTCCCCAACCAACGGTAAAAATTCAATGTCAATATGTAATAAATAAAATTTGTATCAAACTCAGTGAAAGTTTACGTATAGCAATAAATTTTTCGCTACAAATGTATTGAGGCCATAAGAGCAATAAAAATCTAAAAATAAATTTTAACACTATGCTAAGGGCAACATTCAGATATACGAGTATATATATATATATATATAATATATATAATTATATATATATATATATATATATAATATATTTATATATATATATATATATGTATATATATATATATATATATATACTATCTATTATTTATATATATATATATATTATATATATATCATATATATATATTTTATATACTATATATATAATGGCGGCTCTAAAATAAACTTATGGATTGAAATTAAACGAAATAATAATAATAAAATAATAATATAATTAATAATATATAATAATACTAATAATAAGATATATAATGTTTCTTAAATATTATAATAAAATTAAAATAAGAAGAAGCCAAATCTACAACTAGAGTCACAAGTTCGTTATCATATATTATATAATAGTATCTATATTATAAATTATTATATTATATATTTATATATATATTATATAATATAATATAATTAATTATTATATATAAATAATATATATTAAGTATATATAATAATATATATTATATATATATATAATATAATTATATATATAATATATATATTATATATTTATAATAATATATATATCAATGGCGTACCTGGAAGAATACGGTAGGCGAGTTTTTATATAGTTATATAATATATAAATATTATACTATATATATATTATATATATATAATATATATATATTATTAATATATAACTTTTATATAATATAATATTATCTATCTATACTACAAAAATAAACATTAATTTTAAATTAATAAATACGTACCTATTTATTTGTATGAAAAGTTGTTTACATTATATTACCAAATACTTAATTTTTAAATCACTTCCAATTTGGTAATTTCTAAGGCCTATCTTTTTTAAATAGACTGTCGTTTTTTTAGAAATTTATAAAGCGTCTTTTGTCTTTTAATAAAAAAATCTACACTTACTCCATTTGCTTATTTCCAGCATTATTTGATGTATTATAATGCTAAATACATCTTAATAAAGTTATATAAAATTAATATTCAATATCAGAACATCAGACACATTTTACAAAAATTTCAAACAAACGCACCAAGCCACACATTGTAAATATTTACGGAGACACGAAATTTCGTAAACTATATTATCGAGATTTTACGATTAGATAGAGTAGGACAGTTCTGCCGCTCCCTTATAATGTTACGTAAACATATTACGTCACTTCAATCCGTGTTAGATTTTTACTCCTAGTCAGTAGAGCGAGAATTTCTAAATGAATTCAAAATTATTATTACTAGCTTTTTTTTGTGGTTGTTTTTCTTTAATTTATGTTGAAAAATAGCTTCTTTTTTTTTATATAAACAATTCTATAATGTTAAAAGTATTTAGCATTTATTTCATTATTTTAAAACCTAAAAATAATTGGTGGAGCTACCTACCCGGCCTACCCTATATATATACCCCCTAGTAATATATATATATTATATATATATATATATATATATATATATATATTATATATTATAATATATATATATATATTTATATATATATAATTATATATTACGTACATATATATACGGTAATATAAATACCGTATATATATAATATATATATATTATATACTATATAATATATATATATATATACTATATTATAATAATATATTATATATATATTATATAATTATATATATATATTTATATAAGATTAATATTATATTATATAATATATACATATATTATATTATATGAGAGAGAGAGAGGAGGAGAGATGAGAACAGCGAGAGAGGCGGGAAAGAGAGAGATAGAAGAGAGAGAGAGAGAGAGAGAGAGAGAGAGAGATTACTCATATCTAAATTTTTTAGTTTCCTTTTAAACACGCAAATATTATATTATAATATATATTATATTATATATATGACTTATATACTATATATATATATCAATATATATAACTATAATATTTATAATATATATAAAATATATAATATTATATATATTAAATATATATATATCTTATATATAATTTATATATATTATATATAAGATACTATATTTAATATTAATATTAATATATATAATATATAATATTATTATATATTAATATATATTATTTTATATAAATATATATATATTACCTATATATTATAATATTATATATATAATATAATATATTATATTATATTTTCTATATATATATATATTATATATATATTTATTATATATATTTATTATATATTTAATATACTATATATTTGCGGAGTTTAAAGACTAAAACAATTCTAAATCTGAGTAATCTTCTCTCTCTCCTCCTCTCTCTCTCTCCTCTCTCTCTCTCTCTCTCTATACGCATCTCTCTCTCCTCTACTCTCTCTCTCTTCTCTTCTAAAGAATTAAGTACGAGGCAAATCAAACCGTAAAAACTAATCACATTATATTGATTTTTTCAGTACTAACAATAATCCTCTCTTTCCACCAAGTACACCCCCAATTATATATATTAATACTGATATATATATTATTTATAATATATATTATTAGTTTTATTATATATATATAAAATATTATAATTAATAATATTATTGTTATATATATATAGGATAGTATTCAATATATATATATGATAATATTTATATATAATATATAATTAATATATATATATATTTATATATATTAATATAATATATAATTTATTAATATAAGTTTATATATAAATTATTATTATTTATTATATAAATCTTAAATAAGATATATATATATTATTTATATATATATATATTATATATTATATATAATTATATAATATCATAATATATATATTATTATATATATTATATAATATAGATATATATAACCAAATATCAATATATATATATTAATATAAATATTTATTATAATAATAATATATATAGTATTATTGTATTATATATAATAATATATAATCATTATATAATATATATATATATATATTATTATTAGATTATAATAACTTTATATAAATATAATATATATAATATAAATATATATATTAATATATATTATTATATATAATATATATATTCATATATATATATAATATATAAATTATATATATATATTATCTCATAATATAACAGGGTGGCACGAAAAATCAATTTGAATTTTTTCAAACGGATTTTTTACTCACTTGATTTTTTGCTTCAAAATCATGATTGTTTGCTTTTTTTTTGATTTTTTGCCTTTTTTAATATATATTTTTAAGTATTTGATGATTAGAAATAAAACAAAAAATATAGATCATAAAATCAAACAACAGCTTACTCTGTTTCAAATTTCTACACTTAAAAATGTAACATATTTATCTATGTTTCAAACATGTTTCTTTTTATTTTTATGAATATTTATCCATTAATATACAAAGAAACATTCTTTATTTGTTGTTCATGTGTCATGACCCTATCAACGGGAAAAAAAGCTGCAGTCATTTGCAACAACCAATCTATGAACTTAAAAACAAAGTTTGTTACAATATATTTCGCTACGTCACGAAAATCTCAAAAATCCGCAAATAATCCATAAATCAAAAAATTGATTTTTTTCTCAAAAAATCCAAAATCCCCACCCTGACTAAATAATATATATGATATCATATAATATACTAATAGTATAATATATATTATATATATTAATATATATATAAATTATATATATATTATATAATATATATAATTATATATATATATATATATATATATATATGAGAGAGAGAAGAGGAGAGAGGAAGGAAGAGAGAGAGAGAGAGAGAGAGAGAAGAAGAGAGAGAGAGAGAGAGAGAGATATTCAAATTTTTCCTGTCTTGAAAGTTGTCAATATTAAATCTAAATTTGTAAGTTCCGTCGGTTATGTTCACTAAATCTTTAATAGGATTTAGAATTAAAAAGTTAATGAAATAACTACATCTATTTAAGTCATTACAACGTAAATCTTAAGTTATATTATTGAAAATGCAGGACAAACAGATAATTCACGTACTGGTAACGATTATCTCAGGTCAGCTATTTTAAATTTAAATTGCATAACTCCGAGTTTAAATACACGGAATGTTTGACGTACCGGCTATACAAACTTTAATAAACTAAATGTCACACACAACGTGTTGAGTTTCGAGTCTATGGTCACTCCAATCATGAAGGTTTACAAATTTGTTGAAATCTCTAACCTCTATTCCCACAATCCTCTGAGGATTTTTTTCCTATCCTATGCATCATCTCCACCGATCACATGACAAATAAGGCAGCATTTTTTTACGTCGGTCGAATGATGCAAGGACAGAGACAAACTGTTGAGATAGTTCAAACCACGTCGAAAAAAGACAAAAAATACTATATTAATATATATATTATATATACTATAATAATTATATATATATATAATTTATATAATATTATATATAATATATATATATTTATATATATAATTATATATATATTATAATATTATAATAATAATATATATATATTATATATTATATCAGAGGTGGCACCCGCTCATTAGGAAACTTAGTACCTAGCGCACCTTCCGACCTCGAGAAAAACGTAGTCCGCTAGCCTCCTCCGCATTATTCAACCATCACCTCCGCTACGCTAAGTCCGCACTCCGCACTCTCCCTAATTAATGTGGACTTCACACAACATTCTTTAATTAAATACTATAGATAAATAGATCTCATACAAAAATCTATTTATAATATATTCGAAATGATGAATAATTACAAAATCTCAAATTTTTCACTCATCTCATTGTCGTCAGGACAAGAGATCCATATTACCTTTCAAAAGATTAGGCTCAAAATTAAAAGCATTAAGGTGCCTCTTTGCCCTCAAAATCTATCCCCACTAATTCTAAATATTTCCCTACTACCGCGCAGAACTAGGAGTGTGTATTATATTCTTATGAACAAGTTCAACAAATTTTGCCTATGCTGAAAGTGAAGATGTCCTTGGTGAGAGGAATGCTGGTGTTAGTTCACTTCCGGCAGTCCATTCTACATAGATAGGTCCATTACCTATAATCATTGAGAAGCATTAATGAAAAATACATTTAATGACCACCCTGTTCACCCATAAGAAGCTCATATTTCGCCAAGATTTAGTAGAATCCTTGAAACCTGACTCCTGCAGATTCGGCTTTAATGCTACGTTCAGTCTTAGTACTATCAATATAAATTATATATATTATATATATATATATATATATATATATATATATATATATATATATAGTATATATTATTATATATTTTATATATATAATATACAGTATATATATCAGTAATTATTATATATATATATATATACTATACTAGTATATATATATATATATTTATTATATATATATATATATATATATATATATATTTATATTATATATATGTTATTATATATATAAGTTATATATATAATATATATATATATATATACTATATCATATATATTATATATTATATACTTCAGTATATATAACTGAATTATATTAATTATTTTTATATTGCTAGGTATATAGTTATATATAACTTAATTAAAGTTATAGATGAGGTAATAATATTATCTAAAAATTCAACTTTTAATAGTATTTTGTATATACTAGGTACCTTTAAAGTAGTTGAGATTATTTATGGAAGTTTAATATAAAAACAATAATCTTAGACTAAAATTAAGTAAGTTATAAACTTAAAATAAAAATTTATCTTTCTTTATTCTAACCAATAAGAATTTCTTAATAAGTAAACTATATTTTCTTTTTTAAAAAGGTGGAACAACGAGCTGAACTTTTTTTATCCGCACGTGGGGCAAGTCCGGTAAATTCCTGACGACCCGCACTCCGCTAGTCCCGCTATATTTGGTATCCCTCAGCGGCAATAGCTGACTAAGACGGCGAAGATGCCCCTTGATATATAACATATATTTTGTATATATATTATTATATATATATATATATGATATTATAATATATATTATATATATATATTATATATAATATATATATATTATTATATATAATATATTTATATATATATATTTTATTATATAATTATATTTATATTTATACGAAATATATATATAGTTATACATATATATCTATTATTATATATATATATTATAATTATATATATACATACATATATATTATATATAATACTATATAATATATATATATATATATATCCTTATATCATATATATTGAAATATATAATATAGTATATTATATATATATTATATTATTAGTTATCATATTATATTATAATATATAATTATTTACTATGATAGGGGTATATATATATTTATACTTAGATAGATTAATATATATAGTGTAATTATTATAGGTTGTTATATAATATAATTAATTATATATATATAGATATACATAGATATAATAATAATATATTATATAGGGTTTATATATATTGAAGAATGACTGATAAGAATCACACAAAAAATAAACAAAATATTCAAACTTAAACGTCACAATTACGTTTATCATTGCTTATCAGCAGTGTGGAATTCACTTACTTATCACTTCACAAAAGAAAAAAAAAAAGAAAAAAAATATATAAATAAATGAATAAATAAATAAATTAGTGATTGGAAAATGAATCGGAATCGGCATTGAGAATCGGAAGACTAAGCAATTTTTCTGGAATCCTAATCGGTAAAGGAATTTTTTTGTTAGAATCTGCAATATTTTTATTTTTTTGGAATCGACATCGGAAATTTTGGAGTTTCTCAATCGGAAATTATTATGGCATCGTCAGATCACTATAATAAATAAATAAATAAACAAATAAATAAATAATAACTAAATAAAATCTGAACATTAAGAGAATCAAATCTACACAAAATCAATTTCAAACAAAACTAAATAAACTAAATCAAATAGACCCAACAATCAAATTAATTATATGATATCTTTTATTTACTTTAGAAAAAAAAGAATATCTCAATATATTTGCTATTTTGTAAAGCTTCTTCAGACCTTTTGGCGTGCGTAACAATTTTGCCATACAATTCACTGTCATAGCCTTTATTTAATTAATATGACATTCTTTATTTTCTTTAGAATAAAAAGGCTTATCTAAATATATTTGCTATTTTGTAAAGCTTCTTCAGACCGTTTGGCGTACGTAACAAGCCTGCTATATAATTCACTATCACAACCTTTATTTAAATTTATTTCGCTACTTTCTTTTCTCCTTATTTATTAATATACATCCCTAGACCAACCTTCTTATGTAGAACTAGGCTCTAAGCCTCTAAGGGTGTTCACTGGCAACATTTCACAATTCACCGATAACCATTCACCATTCATTCGGTGAATTGTTGTCGATTAATGTGCTTTTTCTCATAGAACTTAATTATAATAAGTACAGAACATTACATTATACTTATTAGGACATAACAAATTTCCCAAATTAGCACAATTATCTTCAAAGAAAATAAATAAATAAATAAATAAATCAAATGGTAGCAAAATAAATGATCTGTGCGTGATCAAATAACATATCCTATGCATGAATAAACTTTGTTTGACGTACCCTGACAACCTTAGATCAGCTGCAAGAGAAAATGATACGCTATCTATTTATAAAACAGTAATACTACTACTACTACTACTACTACTACTAATAATAATAATAATAATAATAATAATAATAATAATAATAATAATAATTATAATAATAATATATAATTATGATAATAAATATAATAATAATTTTAATATTAATAAAATAATAATAATAATATAAATTAATAATAAATAATATGAATAAAAAATAAAAATAATAATAATAATGATAAAAAAAAAAAAAAAAAAAAAAAATTAATTAATAATAATAATAATAATAATAATAATAATAATAATAATAATAATAATAATAATAATAATAATAATAATAATAATAATAATAATAATATAATAATAATAATAATAATAATAATAATAATAATAATAATAATAATAATAATAATAATAATCACAATTTAATCAAGCGCCAGACAATTCGAAGATAATTCAATTACGTTCATTTAAAATCCTGCATTCATAATATATATATTATATATATATAACTCTTTTCGACAATTTTATTATAAAGAGAAACAAAATATCTCTACATATATAAATAATATATATATATATATACCTATATATATATTATATGATATATATAGATATATATATGATATATATATATAGTTATATATATATATTTAAAAAATCTTATATTTTATGATATAAACATATATATATATATATATATATATATATATATATATATATATATATATATATATACCTATATATATATATTATATATATATATATATATATATATATATAGTTAACTATATATATCCGAGAATAAAATTTACCGTACTTTATGGACAACGTTTCAGACCGACTGGGACCATCATCAGGTCTAAAAAATATTAAAATTAAACATTGCCTAGAAAAAGATAGAAGAGAAAGTCTAAACGGCTGTTGGCTGAGAACACGCAAGATCGCCACCGAAAAATTCTATTTACAGACGAAAAAATCTTCAGAGTAGAAGAATATTCCAGCGAACAATATGATAGGATGTATGCTAGGTCACATCTAAGGAAGCAATAGAAATCGTACCACGTCTCCAAAGAAAAGAGGTCATCATCCGGCTTCTGTGATGGTTTGAGTCACAATGGGGTCGCAGACATCCATTTTTTCTAAAAATGGTTTTGAAACGTCGAAAGACGAGTACCAGAAAATGGTTCTGAAAGTGTGGTTAAGCCACTAGGTCAGACCCATCCATTTTTTTCTATAAAAAAAAAAAAGCTTTTGAAACGTCGAAAGACTAGTACCACCATCAAATCGTTCTAAAAGTGTGGTAAAACCAGTAGGTCAGACCCATTCCAAAATGAACCATCGACCATTCAATAGGATTCAGCACCGTCACACAAAGCAAAGTCTATTCAAGCTTGGCTCAGGGACAAGGTTCCCATTTTCTGTCGATTGACGGACGATTGGCCGTTTAGCATCCCCGATCTTAACCTCTAGATTACATATGGGCCGTTTTAGAGCGTATTATCTGCTCAAGACAAGCGGGCTCTAATGAGCGCAGTGAAGAGCTTTTCGATGGAGTTATATATATATATTATATATATATATATAGGTATATAATATATATATTATATATATATATATTATATATATATATATACTCTATAATATTATATATATATATATATATATATATATATTATATAATATATATATATATATATATTATATAGTTTATATATATTATATATATATATATATATATATATATATATATATAATATATATATATATATATATATATTATATATATATATATATTATATATTATATTATATATATTATATATATATAATATATATATATATATATATATATATTATATATATATCATATATATATATATATATATATATATATATATAATATAATATCTATTAGGGATGTACCGATAGCTAAAATCTGGTAATGGTATTCGGTAGTATCCGGCCATTTCCTTCTTTTGGGTATCGGATCGGTTAGAAATGGCCCGGAATATCTTGGCCGATACTTCTCTACTTTTTGGGTGAAAAATTGGAGAAACTTTTAGATTAAATAATAAATCTAGTTTCGATATATATAGCTAGTACTAGATTATGTTTTTTTTTTCTTCGACTTCTTTTAAACTTAGATTTTTTAGCGTTTTTCCAACTTGGGTTTAGCGTAACATTTACCTATTTGGATAGCCATTATTTATATTTATATCATGATTTAGCTTCCCCTAGGCTATTAATGTAAGCTTGTAATTTATTTTCTTTTTGTAAAACAATTTTGTGAGTGTGTGTGAGTGCGCGAGTGTTTTAAACTTTTCTGGATTCATCATATTTAGATATTTTACTGTAATAGGGTTTTAGCGTTTTTAAAATTTTCAAGTTTAAATTTAGGCTTTTGCGTGCGAATAATTTTTCCTCATTTCTCTTTGGTTTTTTTCTGTTTGCTTCTTTTTTTTTTTCTTTTTTTTTATTTTTTTTTTTGAGTGGAGTATGTGCCTATGTAAACATAAATACTCCTATAACACGTCTCGAGAATCTCGAATCTCCTAACTCGATGTTCTGTGGCTTAAAATCTTTCTTTCGTCTACTACAATAATCTTGTGCTTCTTCTACTGTTCTCCTAACATAACAGATTTTCATGCATATTTTGATTACCTTACTACTCACGAAACTTTCATATCTTCTCATCCAAATACTGAGGTCCTCTTTTACGCGGATTTCATGTAACACAACACTGAATGGTGGGTTCCTGCTCATACTGATTTAGGTTGGGAGGAAGCCGAATCATTCAGTATTCTCAACGATCTGGAGCAACTAATTAAAGACTACACAGCATCCGCGATCGTCCCAATCCAATTCTTGAACAGACTTGTCTATGTTTCACACTAGTCTTCTCTCTATAACGTATTAAAGTACACCACCTTCGCTCCCTATCGGTAAATTAACGCACAACCCTTATATCTTTTAATTTTACTACTTTCTCTCCAACAGCTCCATCCTGCCTATGCGGTTTTTCTCGGCACTTTTGATCGGGCCGATTGGGGGGTATTGAGTTGCTTCTACGCTAACTAATATTTGGGTGACTGCTTTGAACTCTGAGACGCTTCAGCTTCTGGCCGATAAAGTGGGAGCTGTAATCGTTGATGGATGAGCAGGTTCATTCCTCTTCGTCTAAATCTTTTTCTCCTCAAAACCCATGGTTCAATCGTGATCGTTCTCTGGCCATTCAGGCTAACAGACAGTGCGTATCGGATGTGGAAAAATTCTCGTTCTCGCTATCAATCAGCTAATTTTCATTTCAGCTAGAAATCGTTGCAGGGGTACTTTTCGACGAGCAAAGCGGATCTTTCATTAAACGAAAGTTGCGCTGACCTCCTTGGTTATCCTACTGACAACTCTTTCTGGCCCCTTGCCAAAAACATCTCTAACAATTCTGTGAATTATCCTTTCCTCCTCTTATTCGCTATGATGGTTCTGTTGCTAATTACTCTCCAACTGAAAGGCCAATCTCTTTCAGCTCCTATTTTTCCTCTAACTCAACCCTTGGACGATTCTGGCATTCCTTCTCCTCCTCCTTCTCCTCTCAGGTGTCCCTTATCTTTACCTGTGATTACATTTGATGGGGTGCATGGGCTCCTGAAATCTATGAACGTTAGGAATGCGGGTGGACCGGATGGCATTCCTCCCCGAGTTTTGAGGAAGTGTACTTCCATGCTGACCCCGCCCCTCGTTCAACTATATTTCTATGCCCCAATACTAGCACTTTCCCTCAGTGTTGGAAGCGCGCATATGTCCAACTATTCCGAAAAAAGGAAGCCGCTCTGACCTTCTCTAACTATCGCCTATAGCTCTAACTTGTATTCTATCTAGGACCCCGGGGCGGGAATTTTGCCGGGGCCGGGGCTGCTCTAATTTAGCCGGGGCCGGGGCCGGCGGGCCGGGGCCGGGGTTAGCCGGGGCCGGGGCATGTAAGTCAAAAACACTGAAAGTCTAAAATTTAGAATAAAAATTAAATATAATTTTCAATTAATTATTAATTTTAATTATAAAAAAAGGAATACATTTAATTATTTCATTAAATAAATATTTTCGAAAGAAATTTTTAGAAAATAATGATTTTCTAGAAGAATAAGTTTTATTAAAATATATGATATATATATATATATATATATATATATATATTATATAATATATATATTATATAATATATAATATATTATATATATATATATATATTATATACTATAATATATATATATATATAATATATATTATTATATATATATATATATATATTAGGGATGGTGCCGAATAGGTGAAAAAGCGAATACCGAACTACGAATATTCGGCGCTACAAGTATCGGCAATAACCGAACATTCGCGAATAATCCTTCGCTATTCGGCCGAATAGTTATTTCAAAGTTCGGTCATCCATTTAGGGAAAAATAAAGAAAACTTACACTGGTCAACAAAAAAAGGTGAAATTTTTTCTTGGATGGACTTTTGTAGCAGATATATTAGTAATTCGGAGGTGCTGATTCCATAAATATTTTCTGGGATTTGCTGTATCACATCCCCGTTTTTCGGCAATCATGGATCCCTATTTTTGCATTTCCCTAGGAATGAGAAAATCATGTGCACACTACGCTAGGCGTATATATCGTTCCTTCCGCAATATCTACGTAGCAGCAAGTTTACTGGCGGTCCGATATTCGGGAAGCATGTGGTAAACTTTAGTACGTCTACATGTATGGATAGCCAAGATCTGGATGATGTCTTATAACTCCATCTGAAATATCAGTCGATGGTCCGTCATTGTCACCCCAGGGTGAACTGAAACGATCTTGGTTATGAGAGTTGTATTTGCCGAAGTTGTCCTGGGCTGTTGCTTCGAGGTTGCATGAAAAATGACTAATGGACCATGGCACAAGAGTAATTTTATCGTAACAGGGAAGCAGAGCTGCGGAGGCTCTTTCCAGTCAGATGGTAACCTTGTGTTTTGCAGTGAAGTTGCAGGCCTATTACTCGCTATGGGACTCCCAGCATACGATGCAGGTGAGTGGCGACTGTTTATTGACACTTCCAAGAGCAGTTTAAAGTGTGAGTTGTTACACAACGGCAACAGGTGTGCTTCGGTTCCAGTAGGGTACTCGGTACGGATGAGAGAGGAGTATGCAAAAATCAAGACAGTTTGGAGAGGCTACAATATCAGGTACATGGATGGTAGATATGCGTCGACCTCAAAATGGTAAACATTTTTGCTCGGTCAGCAAGCAGGTTTCACCAAATATCCCCTGCTTCCTGTGCTATTGGGACAGCCGGGCGGCAAAGTGATCACTGACAAAAAGAGAATGGCGCACCGAGGAAACCTGACGCCAGGTGACAGGACATCGTACGTGAACGCTACTTGTACAGGAGAGAAAACATCAATCTTACCCACTACACAAAAAACTTGGTATGATGAAACAATTTGTAAAGGCCCTGCGACCATGATGGTGAATAGCTTTCTCTGCTATACTATGCTCAACGTTTTCCTGGTCCTGAGTGAACGAGAAGCAAAAAAAGCTGGATATTTGATGTCCCACACACACGGGACACTCCTCCGTGGATGCTGCCTTCTGCTACAACACATTGCTGTGTTAGAGGCAAGAGCGTGGAATGCTTTATCAGATGTAGCACAGAATTTTCTGGGGAACCGGAAAGCCGAGAACCACTAACATTTACAGGAACTGCTAGGCAGTTTTCATTCTCATGGATGTAGAACGAGTATAAAGTTTTACACTATTTTCATTCTCACCTAGAAAATTTTCCGGATAAGCTAGCGATGTTAGTGATATAGCAGGTGAAAGCTTCTCAAGATCTAACGTTCATGGAAGGACGTGTACCGGGCAAGTGGGAATCAATATGATGGCCGACTATCGTTGGAGCTTAATGAGGGATATTCCAGACGCTATGCACAGTAGATCGTCTACGAAGAGAAAGTTACTACCATCGTAGGTTTGTTTACATTAACTAAACCCATTCCTTCTATTACATTCATTGTTGTCCCATATTATTCTTTATTCATAGTTGTATTATATGTTAAACATATATCTATGAAAGACATTTATCATATCATTGCGATTTGTTACGATATTTTTTTTCAATATATCCAATATATATATATATATATATA
>JABUQX010095658.1:0-10000 GCA_015478945.1 Trachelipus rathkii
GAGAGATTATATATATTATATTAAGTTAAAATATAAGTATAATATTATTATATATATATATATAATATTATATAATATATATATATTATATATATATATATATATATATATTATATATAATATATATATACTATACGTATGTTAGGAATCCAAGTCAAATATATAACTGCGATGCGTATTAGTATACACATATATATAATATATATATATATAATATATAATATATATATATAATATAATATATATTATATATATATATATATATATATATATATATAATATATATATATACTATATATATATATATATATATATAATTATATATATATATATATATATAAAATATGATATATATATATATATATATATATATATATATTTATATATATATATATATATATATATATATATATATATATATTATATATATTATTAAATATATATATTATATATATATATATATATTATATATTTTATATATTATAATATATTATAGTATATATATATATATATATATATATATATATATATATACTACTATATTATATATAATAATATAGTATATAAATATATATATATATATATATATATATATTAATATAGTATATATTATATATATATATATATTATATATATATATATATATATATATATATATATAATATATAATTATATTATATATATATATATATTTATATTATATATATATATATATAATATATATATATATACTATATATATACTATATGTATGTTAGGAATCGCAAGTCAATATATATGCGATGCGTATTAGTATAAGCACACAAATATATATATATATATAGTATATATATATATATAATATATATATATATATATATTATATATATATATATATATATATATATATATATATATATATATATAGTTTAGTATGGGTGGAATTAATATCAATTGCAAACATTATTGGAATTTCTAAGGTTATTCATATTTATATAACATTCGTTTTCTTATGTATTTGTTAAAATTAATGTTTTATTTATCTATTTTAAGTTTAAATTTATTTATTTTATAAAAGAATCTATATATTTTAAACTTTTATTTATTTTTGCTTATTTCTTTAAACATTTTTGTTTTAACTAAATTTCTTTCATATTATTTTATAACGTAAAAATTTTCGTTTTTACATACCCTAAAGCAGTAATAAGTAATCAGTAAATCGAACTCACCATCCAACCATCCTTCTATCACATTTGTTGATCTATTGATTCTGTTGATCTAACTGATGTATTGATCTAATTGATCTATTGATCCATTGATTCAGTCATATTTTTTATTAAAGTTGTTAGTTTACTGATCATAAAGCAGTAAATCAGTATAATCGAACATCCTCACCTTCTGTCAATCGTGATCTCTTGACCTATTGATATATTGATCTTTGACTATTGATTCAGTCTCTTTTCTTTTGTATAATAAAATTAAGTTTTTGATAAAAAGAAGGAAAAGAAAACAAGTTTTTATTTAAAGCATTTATAACATAAGTGCAGGTCTTTTCTTATTCATTAGTGTTCGGGTGTCAATCTAAAATGGACGTTGGTAATATTATGTTCCACGCTCCTGCTACATGTCTTGTGTCTGGTCCTACAGGATCGGGAAAACTTTTCTGTTATTAAACATTTAAAGGGCGATTTTCGAGCAAAAGCTGTTACAATCATATGGTTTGTACAGTGTTTACCAAGAAAGTTGTAAAGATTAACAAAAAGATGTAATTCAATTCACGAAGGCTTATATGACATAAAAGCTCTTCAATGTTTACCGGGTCATAAAATTATAATCCTTTGACGATTTGATGCATAAATTGAATGAGGATATAGCAGAAACTTTCACAGTTTATTCTCATCATTTAAACATCACAGTATTTTTTAAAACGCAGAATATCTTTCATCAAAATAAGTATATGCGTGATGTATTCTTAAACACACAGTATTTCATCTTGTTAGGGCAAAGAAGGGCAATGATAAAGTCAATGTTCTAGGGTATTTCTTGTTGCACTCAGCGATAAAAAGTATTTAAAGTATATAAAGAAGTTACATCTACACCTCGCGGTTATTTACTCTGTGAGCTTCATCCTAAGAACACGCATAGAGTGTTGCTGCGTACAAATATCTTACCTACTGAGATTGAGACAGTATACATACCTGAAAAATGAGTACTCTAGTAGCAGATTATTTACCTCTTATGAGAAAATTTAAAAACCTGAAACCTTCTGAAAAACGTAAACTGATTGTGCAAGATGAAAATTTGTTCAATATATTAGGCTGAAGTATGTCTAAATCTTATAAAAGGAAATGTTCCTTTAACAGACCTCAGAAGGTAAAGCTGCGTCGTCATAGAAGAATCATTAAAAAACTTGCTGGTAACGTAAGAAAGCTTAAAAATAAAAAGAAGCTATTACAAAAAGGCGGTGGTGTGTTCTAACCTTTCTCTTTTCCGTTCATAAGCCTCTTTGAAACCAGGGCTTGCACAATAATGAAGAAGGTAGTGGTTTTACCCTACAGAGATTATGAGAAGATGAAATATAATAAGAAACCCCCAACAACAACACAGCACACAACAACACAACAAAAAACAAACAACACAACAAAAAACAACAAAACAACAACACACAAAACACACCTCATCAAACCAATCAGCTGCAACAACAGGGTAAACTTAATCACAGTTTGCTTCCAGAGCAACCTTTGAGTTATGTGATCGGCAGGTTGAACAGTAAATAATTACGGAAAATGAATTTGTATCGAAAATTATAACTCTGACTAACATTTATGAAAATGGAATCCTATATCAAAATGATATACAATAAATTAGTAGATTTAAAAGTTTTATAATCCTAAGGAAGATTCAGCCTACTGCGTCAGATACTAAGTATTGAAGTGAAAAGAGAATGATAATTTAAACATGCACTAGAGGAAAGCTTACCAATGAGAGGTAAGAAAACGGGTTTAGCTCTATATAATATTTTAAAAGATCAGATTACATGGAACGAGCTCGGGCAAATCATTATTAACGAAGAGACAATAGCTGGTTCGAATATTGTTGACTTGATATCCGATCTCTCGCGTGATTGGAGGAAGGCTCCTGTGACAGGATGGAGCAGGATCAAACAAGAACTTCAGACTATTAATTTTCCGAGAACTTTAATCCAGAATAAACAAAGATTGGCGGATCTGGATAATATTCCAATGTCTCCTAGACCAGATGCGAGTCCCTATGGTGCTTCTTTTGCGTCGGACAGATTAAAGATGATAAGTAGAAACACATCACATTCAGGTAGAATAATAAAAAAACCATACAACGCTTCAAAATGGATTAGTTCCTAATTATTTATTGTACTTTTTTATATGATTGTATTGTTTGTAATTTAAAATAATGTATATAACCTATGTTATCTTTCTGTATACAGATGCTATTTTTAAGTTGTTCTGTTTGTAGTTAAAAATAAAATATTTCATATAGACATTCGGTTTTTATATCTCCTTTCGGTATAAATGAATATAATTTTTATTGTTAACGTCATTGTGAGTCATGGAAGCTAAGGAGGCGGTCGATAAATATTACTTTGATGTGAAACAGCCATACAGTTACGGTGGTTTTTCAAGGTTTGCTTCAAAGTTTCCTCAAATTAATAAAAAAGAATTGAAAAAATATTTAGAAGGTGAGGATGCTTTTACCCTTCATAAACCTATACGAAAAAAATTTCCGACACGGAAAACTATAGCTCCGCATTTAGATAACGTATGGCAACTAGATTTGACAGATATGATAAAAATAATCTTACAACGAGGGGTATCAATATATTCTTTTTGTGATAGATGTATATTCCAGATACTTATGGCTAAGGGTTTTAAAGGATAAAAAATCAAAGACTGTAGCTGCTGCAGTCAGAGAAATTATAAATGAAGATGGCAGATATCCTCAAATGATGTGGACAGATAAAGGTACAGAATTTTTAGGCAAAGAGTTTCAAGAAATAGTTACAGAGTATGACATAGGGTACTACAACACATTTTCGGTTAATAAAGCTGCAATAGTTGAAAGAGTACAAAGAACTATAAAAGAAAGAATGCATAGATATTTCACGAAGATGAATACATTTAAATATTTCGATATACTACAAGACCTGGCTTACTCCTATAATCGGTCTTATCATAGAACACTTAAGAATACCCCTGTAGAGATGGTGAAGACTAAAACCTTCTGTACCTTCAACACAATGGGAATTAAAAGATAACACGTGTTAAAAGATAAAAGATTATGTGAGAGTTATCAGGACTGATAAATTTTCAGAAAGGTATATGAAGTGGATGGTCGAGAGATTGTTTTTAAAGTAGATAACATCAGAGAATTCCTGAGTAGACAGGTTAAAATTAATACTATCTTGAGGATTAGAATGGTAAAAAAGGAGGGTTCATAACAAGAAATACAGAAAATAGGGTTTGATCCTAAGAGTCACGAATATAAAATTAGAAAAAAATTAGGATCTAAAGGGAAAGGAAAAAATAAACAGTATCTTGTCAAATGGATAGGTTACCCAGTGAAGCTTAATAGTTATATAAATGCTAGTGAAATTAAGAAACATTGATCAGTTTACTTTGTGAACATGGAGAGTGAAGATCATTTCTTATTTAACGCCTTGCCGGTCATGGCTCTATGGACCCTATATCTAAAATATCAGACTTTACTACAGAGTTATTGAGTCCTATAAAACTCGAACGAGAAATGTATGAAGTTGGATTATGCGAAATGATACTGGATTCCCGTTTTGAGAATATGCCTGATTCACATATGGCATTTATGATATTTAGAAATGCTGAGCATGTTAAAAATGTATTAAAAATTAACGCTGATATGGATGTTATCGTGAGAGATGACAGAGAATATTTCTTTGAAAGATATTTAATAAACCGAGGTCTCTATAAATCTCTTACCGACGTGTTCATAGACTTAAACAAACAATTTGAATCAAGTCGTATATGTAAAGATTTAGTATTTATAGTTAATAAAACATTCAACGAAGACAGTGTATTAATCACTTTAAAGTCTCAAGCTCAAGTAAACCTGAAAGATAGAAGTTTATTTATTTTCCGCACTTCAGCCTGGTTTCGTAAATGTAGTTACTTACGTGATGACACAATATTGAGAATTAACGATATCAAAGACCCACTAAATGAATTAATACGTTATATCCCTACGATGGAAGAATATTTAGATAAACTTGTAGCAAAAGGCAACACCGATGATTCATTACATTTTGTATGTGACCCTTCAAAGATGTTACACGACCCAGGTGTAGCGTATGTTTACAGCGATATTGTAGAACCCCAGTATGTTGGAAACACTAAGGCTCAATTACTAAGAGTGATACATTTTCCTAAAGATTACAGAGTTATAAGTTTTCCTAGTGTACACTATATACCTCTGAATAATGCCCTGGAATCCAGGATTCCTGGAAACTGGAAAGTACTAATTGAAATCCTGGAATTCCAAGATTTCTGGAAACTGGAAACTGAAAAAATAATAATAATAAAAAAATAAATAAATATAATAAAAAATAAATTAAAAATATAATTTTAATAAATAAATAAATAAATAATAAATATTTTGTCCGATGGTATCCCTATTTTCGGTTGCCTGTTTGTGCGTTAACGCATGGCGCCGTCTGCCTGGAATCGGGTTTCGGGCTAGTGCACGCTTCGAAAAGGGTGCTGGTTCTTTCAATAGGAATTTTCTTAGAAGGATGAAATTTGTATAATGTATAGAAGATGGAGGAATGAAGAAGGAGGAAGGAAGAAGAATGAGGAAGGAGGAAGAGGAGGAATGAGGAATAAGAATGAATGGTGTTTGGAACCCCCGGAGGAGGGTCCCAACTGAAATAAAAGAAGAAGAAGAAGAAATGCACGGAGTGCATAAGAGAAGGTGGAGGAATGAGGAAGGAGGAAGGAGGAAGGATGACAGTAGATGATTCAAGAGGAATCAGAAATGGTAAGGTTCCCATACGAGTTGAGGACCGAACCTCTAAACGGGGTTTTACCCATAAAATAGGTTTTACCCTTAAAATGGAATGAATTCGGATATTTATTGCATGCGTAATAATATATATCGTACAATATATGTGAATCTTAGCACAAAGAGTTTATTAATTATAATGCCTCTCTACCTATCTTTCTTAATACATTGTCTATCTTAGCCTATTTCGGCTTTACTGTTCACATATGCTGTTCACATGTTCTGCTCAATCATGTACATTTAGCCATATGTATTGTATTACACATAAATAACCCGTTTTCTAAAGGTTGAAGACCAACATTTATATTTGCAAATCTCATTTTCTTTTTATAGAGGTCGACTAATATAATTTTTCCCTAAGTTTAAGCATGTATATTTTGTTTACCATTTTTATTTTTTCAATTTTATGCGTTGTTTTTAATGTTGTTTATTTATTTATTTATTTTTATTTCTCAAATTTTTAATATTTTTTTATTTTTCATTTTACATTTATTCTTTATGTTTTTAATTTTTGCTTTCAATTTAAATTTTTTTAATTACTTTTTAAATTTTATTTGCTTAAAACATTTTGTTTTTACTAAAATTTTATGCTTTTCATATTTATAACAAAAAATTTGCGTTTTTACGCACCCTAAAGCAGTAAATCAGTTAATCAAACCACCTACTCCACCCCCCCTACCCATCCATGATCTATTGATCTATTGATCCAAGTCATATTTTGGATAAAAAAACAAAACTTTTATTCTTTTTATGTTTTAAACTTAAAAAATTTGCGTTTTTACATACCCTAAAACAGTAAATCAGGAAATCGGTAAATCAAACCACCCAACCTGCATATCTGTCCATCATGATCTATTGATCTATGGATCTATTGATCTATTGATTCGTCATATTTATTACTAAAATTGTCATGTTTTACATACCCTAAATAAGTAAATCAGTAAATCAGTAAATCAGTAAATCAAAACCACCCTACCCTCCCCACCCACCCGTGATCTAATGGTCTATTGATCTAAGTCATATTTTTTACTAAAATTGTTATGTTTTACATACCCTAAAGCAGCAAATCAGTAAATAAACTGTCCTCCCCCGCACCCTCCTGTTCATTCACGATCTATTGATCTATTGATCTATTGATAAATTGATCTATTGATTCAAGTCATATTTTTTTTACTAAAATTGTCATGTTTTACGTACCTAAATAGTCAAAATAGTAAGTCAACCACCCTGCCTGACCTCACCCCACACCCAGCTACCATCGATCTATGATCTATTGATCTATTGTTTCAAGCACATATTGAGTATCTTTTGGGGAAACATAACATAAAATAAAAGTTCTTTATACACTGATCAAGCGATATAATGCTAATCGTAGGAAAGTTTTCCCATATAATAATCTAACAAGCATACATGACACTAGAATATAATGTACACAACAAACCTAAACACTTAAGCAGCGAATAAACAGCTAATATCAACAAAGTTCCACACTTAACAACAGTAAAGTAACTAACATAGGCATATGAAAACGTACCTATCACACTTTGTCAAGCATGATTCTACATATCAATGTTAATTTTACATTACATGTAATATTTAAAAAAAAAATTATCATAACCTGTCTATTATCATGACGGTTAAACGAATATATGCAATCGTAACAAAGTTTTAACATTAATAAAGCTTAGATAGATCATAAACCTGAACTAAGAATAAAATGCACAACGACAAACTAACACAACTTAAGCAAGAATAAACTGTTAACATTAAACAAAGTTCCACACTTAACAACAGTAAAGTAATTTAACATACATACAAAAAAGAACATATCACACATTGTCAAGCAATATCTCTAACTATATGTTAATTTACATTAATATGGATAATTATTTAACAAAATTTTATCATAACTTGTCTAATCTTAATCATACAGACCTACCGAATATATGGCTAATAAAAAGTTTTTTACTCATTGACATAGTAAATATTTAACAAAAATTTGCCATAACCTTACAACTATCATAATTCCAGACGAATAATTGTAAACATAAAAAAGTTTGTAATCCAAGCAATAACATAAAATAAGTTCTTTGAATAAAATACTAGTAAAGTGTAATAGTTTACTGATTTAAAGTCAGTAAATCAAATCATAAATTCAAACACCTCTCACTCTGCTCCACCACCCTTCCATGATCTATAGATCTTTGATCTCTTGATTCATGTCATATTTCGAGTATCATTTTGTATACATAAAAAAATAAGTTTCTTTATATACTGCCAAGAATATATGCTAACGTAACAAAGTTTTAACTTCAATAAAGCTTACATATCATAACCTGAACTAAGAATTTAATGTACAACGACAAACCTAACATATCCTACGCTCAAATAAACAGCCAATATTACCAAAGTTCATACTTAACAACAGTAAGTAACTAACATTGCATACAGAACGTAACCTATTCACACTTTGCCAAGCACATCTCTAACATTTCAATGTTAATTTTACATTAACATGGTAATATTTAACAAAATTGATCATGAACCTGTTAATTATCAATACGGATAACGAATAATATGCTAACGTAACATAAGTTTTCACATTAATAAAGCTAAATCATATCATACACCTGTTTAGAAGTATAAGGTACAATACGACAAACCTAAATACCTCAACGTTGATAATCTTGCTAACATTCACAAATTTCGATACTTATCAAAGGTAAAGTAGCGAACAACACAACAAAACTCAATGTATCCCAACTTTTCCAACATACCAGCAACAGCTAAAGCAGTATTATCTAACAAAATCCTTTAACAAATGACCAATCTATCAAAGATACCAACATCTTGAACTATGAATTGACACTACCTTCATCAAAATGTCACTTATATCAAATATAACATTATTTTGAACTATGAATAAACGTAGACATTAGCAAAATTCTCGGATAAACCTAACGTTACTCAGCAAAAACGTAACCTATACCCACGATTCTAACACATCATTTTTTTTTTAAATTTTTTTTATTTTATTTTTTTAGTTTCCAGTTTCCAGAAATCCTGGAATTCCAGGATTTCAATTAGTACTTTCCAGTTTTCAGGAATCCTGGATTCCAGTTTATAGGATTCCAGGCTTCCATACCCCGCAATATCACGATTTGACTACTCTGGCAATATGCAAAAGTAAGATCAAAGAAGAAGTAAAGCAAGCTGAGTATTTGGCAGTTTGTGTGATGAGACAACTGATATTCACGATAGAACTCAAATGGTAATTATTTTAAGATATGAACACCAAGGGAAACCTGTGGATAGATTTTGGGGATTTTTTTAATCCTGTCAATCAAACAGCAAAGGCATTATCAAGTATACTACTTCGAGAACTTCAAATTCTGATTGGAGAAAGTCCTCACAAGCTTATTGCTCAAACATATGATGGTGCAGCCGCTCTCAGTGAAGTAAACAAATAAAGGAAGCATATAGTAATGCTCACTTTGTTCATTGCTATGCGCATCAAATAAACTTATTATCGGAGCAAGCGACGTCACAAAATACTAATAATGTTCGAGTATTTTTCAACAGCTTGTCCGGAATACCAAATTTTTTCTTGAGGTCCCCTCAAAGAATGAGTGCTTTGGAAAATGTTGCTGGTCGCAGAGTTCCGAGACCATCTTCTACCCGTTGGAATTTCAAGAGTAGAACTGTTAACGCTGTTAAGGAGATGAAAGATCAAATAATTGAATGTTGCAGCATATTAGAAGCATCTAAATCAAGAGAAACTGGATCTGCAGCAGCAGGCATTAAGAGAGTTCTGAATGATTCCGATTTCGAATTTTGGTTGAACTTTTTCTCAAAAGTAATGCCTCATGTTGACATTATGTTTTCTCAGCTTCAGTCTAGATTTATTGACGCAGTCAAAGCTAATAACTATTTGCAAACTTTTAATTCTGAAATTC
>JABUQX010095658.1:15000-22500 GCA_015478945.1 Trachelipus rathkii
CGGTCAAATGCCTTGGATATGTCAAGCGCGGAAAACCATAAATCAGTTAGATAGAAAAGTATATCGCCAGTAGACCTCGTGTGCCGAAAGCCGTACTGGCGATCGGAAAGAAGTGAATGAGACTCCAGATGATCTAAGAAACGAGAGTTGAGAAGGGTTTCAAAGATCTTAGATAGAATACAAGTGAGAGCTATAGGGCGATAGTTAGAAGGATCAGAGTGACTTCCTTTTTTTCGTAACAGGTTGGACATGTGCGTGCTTCCAACACTGAGGGAAAGTATTAGTATTGAGACAGAGAATATAGTTGAACAGGGGCGGGTAGCACGAAAGCATACTCATCAAAATTTCGGGGATGAAAGCCATCAGGCCACCGCCTTCTAACGTTCATAGATTTCAGAGGCCCATGCACCCGAAATGTAATCACAGGCAATGTCATAGGACACCTGAGAGAAGGAGGAGGAGGAGGAGTGCCAGAATCGTCTAGGGTTGAGTTAGAGGAAAATAGAGGCCGAAGAGATTTTTCCTTTTTCAGTTGAGAAATTAGCAACAGAACACAGATCAAAAGAGGAGGAAAGACAAATTTACAGAATTTGTTAGAGATGGTTTTGGCAAGAGGCCAGAAAGATTTATCGTAGGAGCACGCAAGGAGTTAGCGCACTTTCGTGATGAAGAGCCGCTTGCTCAAGAAGAGTATCCCTGCAACGATTCTAGCTGAATGAAAATTAGCACGATGATAGAAGAACTAGAATTTTTCCACTCACAATACGACTGTCTCTAGCCTGAAATGACCAGAGAGCAAACACGTCGAACATGGATTATAAGGAGAGAAAGATTTAGTCGAAGATGGATGAGCCTGCTCATACCATCAACGATAAGCTCCACCTTATAGGCAGAACCGAAGCGGTCACCAGAGTCAAAGCAGCATCCAATTATAGCTAGCGTAGAACGACGCAAGCCCCCCCCAATCGGCCCTATAAGTGCAGAAAAAACGCTATATATATATATATATTATATATATATATATATATATATATATATATAATTATATATCATATATATATATCTATATATATATATATATATATATATATATATATTATATATATATATATATATACAGAAATGAAATTCAATTTACAATTATTCCCATAGAACTCCATGATAAAGATGCAGAAAATATTTATTTTATATGCATTTAATTAAATGTAGAAAACATCCAACATCCTCAATTTTTCAAAAGAGGATGCGTATGCGGATGTGCCACTAGTGAAGGATGCGGATGCGATTGTTCCGCAAATGCGGATGCGGATGTCATGTCATCATTATATATATATATTAATATATATATATATATATATATATATATATATATATCATATATAATATTATATATATATATAGGAAGTAAGAATGTTAACAGCGAATGGTGGAATGAAGAGGTGATGAAAGCGGTTAAAGGTAAAAAAGAGGCGTGGTTGAATATTAAAAGCAAATGATGGAGTTTCAAAAGAAAGATGCTTGATTATATAAGGAGGAAAAAAGATACTAAAGATGTATACTAGGAAAAACAAGAGGTAAATGGAACAGTTTGGAAAGGATGATGAATGAGGACATAAGGAAATAGTGATAGTCTCTTTCTGGAAGGACTGAGAATGAGATGGTTAAGAATGACGATAAGGGGAATCTGCTTAGAATAATGATAGGGATGGTGCCTTTGTTATGATTGAAATGATGTGAGGGGAGTGTGAAGAACACTTCGAAATCTGCATCAATATTAACTAATGATGAGGGGTTAGTGAATGTGTGTGGTTTTGATGGTGCAAGAAGGAATAGGTTTTTGGGGATGAGGTTATTAGAAGGAGGAGGTAATGGGTAGGGTGAGAAAGCTGAAAAATGGTAAATCTGGTATAGATGAAATTACTGTGAAATGATCAAGAGCGGAGCCGAGATGGTGAATTGATTGTTTGAAGTTGTGTAATAAGCGTTTTTATGGAGGTATACGTTCAAGGATTGGAGGATAGAGCGGTAATAGTACTTGTATAGGGTAAGGGAGAAAAGGGAACTGTAGAAATTAATAGGGGAATTAGTTTTATTGAGTGTTGTAGGAAGGTATATGCTTGGTATTTTGGTCGAAAGGTGCGTCGAGTGAACTGAGGGACTGATTGTGAAGAACAAGTTGCGTTTAGGAGTGGTAGAGGATTTGTGGATCAAATCTTTACATTGAAACAAATGATTGAGAAATGAAGGGAGAAGAAAAATAAATTATATTTAGGTTTTAATGGATTTACAACAGGCGTATGATTGAGTTAATAGGGAAGCTTTATGGCAAGGTATTAGTATATAATTTTGGTGTTGGTGGTGGCTTCTGAATGGAAATCAAAAGTTATGTATGACGAATGTGAAGCGCGTGTGTAAAGAATAAATGGTGTCAATGTGATTTTTTTTAGGATTAATAGCGGAGTGAGACAGGGTTGTTTTATGTCTCCTTGGTTATGTCAATGTGTAATATGGTGGGTTATGAAAGAATTCGAGTTGGGGGGTGGCAGGAAATGTGTTAGAATGATGGAGAATGGGAGAGGAGTGGAGGGTGCCCTACCTAATATATGCGGATGATTTGGTTCCTGTTGTTGCGAGTCTGAGAGGTTTGAGAGGATTTGTGGAGAGATTGGCAGGGTATGTAAAAGGAGGGTTGAAAGTAAACGTAGATAAGAGTAAGGTTTATGGTTGTGAGTGAGGAAGTGTGAATTTATGTTAGATGATGAGCAGCTGGAGCATGTGTCTGAGTTTAAATATTAAGTATGGTGTTGATGAGAGGTAACGGATGATGCAGAGTTGTAGTAGGAAAGTGTGATGGCAGAAGGTGCTGGTGCAAATAAATCGGTTGGTGATGTTAAAGGGATAAGTCTTGAGTGCGCTAGAGTCTTACAGTGAGGGTAGTTGTTACTGTGTTATGTATGGTAGCCGAGACTATGGGTCTGAAATAGAAAGTATAGATTAAAGCTCATGTGTTTAATGGAAATATAGGGCATGCTAGGTGTGAAAAGAATTGAATAAAGTGAGGAATGAACGTATTAGAGAGTGGTGTGGTGTGAGAAGGGGTAAATGAGAGAATAAATGAAAGTATGTTTAGATGGTTTGGGTCTGTAGGAAAGGATGATTGAAAGTTCGGTTGGTTAAGCGGATTGTATAGTGGAGAGTGTTTGGGACGCGACCGCTGGGAGACGAAGAGAAAGTGGATTGAGTCGTGATACGAATGTTGAAGGAGTAGAAATGTGACGTTTGGCAGGGAGAGAATAAAGGTGCTAATGGAGAGAATTGCGGGTTTTGTATGGGGGCATGGTTGTGGCCACCTGGCCGGGGGATGAACCCTTACATTGGCGATTTACCATAGTGAGGGTCAGTCGCGGTATATGATGCTCCTAGGGTGGATTTTCTGTCTGTGACGAGCTCTCCCTAATAAATGGTACAGAGGGGGCGGTAAGGCTGGGCTTTCTTTTCGACGTTTGTCATGTCTCCTACTGCTTTTCCTTTTCCGATGCTTGTCAGCACCTTACCCCCAATCTTGGGAAAGAGGAAGGTGAAGAAGAAAGAAAAAATATATATATATAATATATAAATTTAATTTATATATATCTATATATATATATATATATATATATATATTATTATATATATATATATATATTATATATATATATATTATTATATATATAAATATATATATATATATAGTATTATATATATATATATATTATATAATTATATATATTATATATAATAATATATAATTATATATATATATTATTATATATATATATATATAATATATATATATAAGTAGCTGCTACATATATTTGAGGAAACATACGTTTCTTCTTTTATATGTCATGACTTGTCATTAAACAATTTTACTTACAGAAGGGTGGTGAAGGTATAGGGTAGTTTTCATTATGAGGAATGGGGGTTCTGGATGAAGGAATTCTGGGTATGGAAGAGATTGCCTTCCTTTACCTTTCCATATTTTGTAATATTACGCATGCGAAGTGGCAGTCACATAGTGATTCCGTTGGCTCTCGCCATATTCTGGGAATAGCCAAAGGCATTGCTTTTCTTGTTCCTCTTAGCCATCATTCTAGGGTTGTTTTACAACTTCCACATATAATGAGGTGCCCAGTTCTTATCTAATCACCAATAGGCATACCAAAGTAGAGCCTGTACGATATCCAATACTTGGTTCCTTTCACAATTTTGGTGGAAATGTGCTTAGAACTAGCATAATAACCACACATATACAAAAATGATCTGCCAACGTTTACAACTGTCTACTTGCATTTTAAAACAAAATGTTTATTATATTATTTCTAATATTCTGAAAATTATAAAAAATATTTAAGTTTGGTACCTCAACTTCAATTATATCAAGGCACTAAAATGTTTATATATATATATACTATATAATATATATATATATATATATATATATATATTTATATTATATATATATATATATATATATATATATATATATATATATTTTTTAATATTATATATTTTAAATATATATATATATATATATATATATATATATATATATATATATATATATATATATATATATATATATATATATATATATATATATATAATATATATTTATTATATATATTATATATTATTTATATATATTATATATATATATATATATATATAGTAACAGAATTGTTCTAGTTTGTTCTTTTTATTAAAAACAATTTGGATTTTAATTCATAAGTTCTTCTGCAATATCTGAAATTTGGTTGACGATGAATCGATATTTTCACCGAAGTGAGATAACAAGAAAATTACTCTTCGCATGGTTTTAGTTGCTGTTAACACCCTTGTAACATTAATTTTTCCCATAAACCTCTGCCACAAGAAACTATGAAGGGTTGTGGCGACTGGCCTAGCAAGCCGGAAAAGTAAAAAAAGAAGTCGCTCGAGTTACCAATGCTATGCCTCGGACACAGCGGAATCGAAGGTTGACGAACAAGCGTGATAAAGGACTACGGAAAAAGGATACACGATACCGAATTGCCACTATAAATGCAAGTACTTTTGCCGGAAAGGAGGAGGAGGCCGTGGACTTGATGGAAAAGAAGAATCTGGATTTGTTGTGGGTTGCTGAGATGAAGTACCGAGGAAGTGGGGCTATGTAATGTAACGACTATGTAATGATCTACAAGGGGAGAGAGGAAGGGAGAAGGCACGGAGTGGTGATCATTATAAAACCGGAACTCTATAGAAATGTAATGGAGACGTTGTTAATAAATGAAAGAATAATTGCAATAACGCTGAAGACGGAAGAAGAAACATTGAGCTTAATCCAAGTGTATGCGCCGCACCAGGGAAGACCAGTTGAGGAAAAAATGGAATTCAGGGAAGTTCTCCAACAGACCTATGACGCGGTGAGAGGAGAAAAGAAAATTATAATGGGGGATATGAACGCCCATGTTGGAACCCGTAGAGAAGGAGAGGAGATGGTACTAGGGATTCATGGAATAGGGGAGAGAAACGTTGATGGGGAGTACCTGATCGACTTTGCGATGAGAAACAACATGGCTGTTATGAATACATTCTTCAAACATGAAGAAAGCAAGAAATGGACGTGGTATAGGTGGAGTGCGGAGGAACAGAGATACACGGAGAAATCAATGATTGACATGATGCTAACTAACGATAAGAGGATGATGTTTGTAGATGTGAAAAGCTTACCCACGATTTCACTAGATTCAGACCATAGAATGGTATTGGGTAAACTGATTTGGAAAAAAAGGAGAAAACCAAGGAAGATAACAAAAGAGAGATACTGTTTGGAAAAGCTGAGGGTGGATGGTGTGGTAGAGATGTTTAATGAAAAACTCACGCAAGAATTCGAAGGGACAGAAGAACAAGAAACGGCGGAGGAGAGTTGGAAGACCTTTAAAACAAGAGTAGATCGAATCGCAAGCGAAATACTAGGAAAGAAAAAAGTCGCTGGGGGTAGGAAAAAGAAGACGGCATGGTGGAATGAGGATGTTAAGAACGCAGTGAAGCTCAAAAACAAAGAATATAGGAAATGGATGAAGACAAGAACGGAAGGGAACAGGATAGAATATGTAAACGCAAGAAACCATGCGGAGGATGTAAAAAGGAGAAATAAGGACATTACTTGGAGAAGGATAGGAAGAGAACTGAAAGAGGATACGAAGGGCACGGGAAAACTTTTATATGGAATGGCCAAGAGCATGAGAGGAAATAAAGAACCAGAAATGCATACGGTTTTGAATAAGGAGGGAGAACCTCTTCTAGAGGAAGAGGAGGTAACGGAAAGATGGAGCGAGTATTTCGAGGAATTATTGAACGTAGAGGAAGGGGAGGAGGAAATGGATGAAATACCCCTGAGAGTAAGACAAGAACATGAGGAAATTAGAATGATAGAGATAGAGGAAGTAAAAGAAGCAGTTAAGATATTAAAAAATGGGAAAAGTGCAGGATACGATGGATTGAATAATGAACTATTCAAAACAGGAGAGGGAATAACTAAATGGTTGACAAGATTGTTAAACCAAGTATGGAAAGAAAGACAAATTTCAAATAGAAGAAATAAGGAAGAAAGAAATAAGAAGGGAGATAAAAGAATATGCGGAAATTAATAGGGAATAGTAATTGTTTGGGTGGGGGGGGGGAAAATAATATGAAGGATCTTCGAAAAATATAGGATAGAGGTCGAGGACAAGATTGGAAAATGGCAGCACGGTTTCAGACCAGGAAAAAGTACTACTGATCTAATATTTTACATGAAGATGCTGACTGAGAAAATAATAGAGTGGAATGAGAAGGCGTATGCTGCATTCATAGACTTGGAAAAGGCATTCGATAGAATAAATAGGAAGAGACTGTGGAGAGTGTTAGAAGATCCGATGTATGCCATACCAGAAAGTCTGATAGCAGCCATTAAGAGTATGTATGAAAATCCAATAAATACGGTTAGAGGAACAGGAAGAGAGAAGTTGTTTGAAGTGAAAACTGGAGTGAGACAGGAAAGTGTATTGTCACCATTGCTCTTTGCAATTCACCTGGACAGCTGCCTTAAAAGGATATGCATAAGGGAAAATATGGAGCACACTTTGGTTTATGCGGATGATGCGGCAGTGATCACATCAGGAGCTCAAGACCTGCAAGAAGCTGTGAATAGGTGGAACGAGGTACTGAAGTCAATGGGCATGAGAATAAACAGAGAGAAAACGGAAATAATGGTGATTGCAAGAGAGAGGGAAGAGATAGCAATGAACATAGAAGAGACTAGGCTTAAGCAGGTGAATAGATTTAAATATCTGGGTTTGATATTTGATAAACAAGAAAGGCTGGATGGGAAGTTTGAAAGAAGAATTGGGAGATTTTCACAGAATGTGGGAATGTTATACCCGTTGCTAAAGGAGAAAGGAATACCAACAGAGGTTAAAATATTAATTTATAAAACAA
>JABUQX010095658.1:30000-48640 GCA_015478945.1 Trachelipus rathkii
TAAAATGATAAAAAGTAAATAAAAATCTTGTCCCAAACTTGCAATAAAAATTTAAGATTCAGCTAATCACATAAGCTTTAAAAAAATATATATATACCTTGGCAATAACGGTCTAGCCAGATGCTGAAAAAGGAAAAATTAAAAACAGCTAATTCCAAGTTAAATTGGGAATGAGGAAATGTTAACCACGATTTTGCTTCTTTTGTGATCTTCGCCGTGAATTTTAAGACACAGTTACTCCAAGTTTAATAAATATTTCTTCTTTAATCTTCGACGTCCTGAATGATTTTATTCTTTAAAAAAGGATCAGGGATCCCTCGACATCCTGTTGAAGTTTCAAACATCAAAAGGGTTTAAACGAAAAACCGGTACACTAGTAATAGCTCCCGTTTTAAAGGTAAGGCTTGTTTGCTTAGATATTTTTTTATCTTTGATATTTGTTTCCTTTACCTCTCTCCATGACTTTACCTCTCCCCATGAATGAGGTTTATAATCTTAATTATAAAATTAAATTAATACTTAAAATACTTTACTTAAGATATTTTACCAAAGTATACGTAAAATTTTATTAAACTTTCTATCAGGGTTGTGGAGTCGGAATCGAAGTCAGAGTTGCGGAGTCGGGGAGTCGGTAATTTTGAAGAGAGTAGAGTCGGAGTCAGAGTAGGAGCCTGTAATTTTGAAGAGGGTGGAGTCGGAGTCGGTAACTTTCAAGATAGTACAGTTGGAGTCAGAAAATTTTAAACTGACAAAGTTGTGAATTTTGACTCTGTGAGTTACTTCAATCACTTCATACATGTTCACTAACTTGAAAATGCAATTGCAAACTTCGAAGTTTTTTAACCTGCACCTTATGTTTCAATTTGGATTATATTCTAATAAATTTAATCTTCAACCTTATACCATATATATTTAAGATGCTGAAGAAATAAAAGACTCCATGGTATAAAGAGAAATTTCTCACATTGACAATGATATTCTACTAGCTGCTGTTTATATTGATCCATTCGACAGGGTAAGCTTAACTTAAGATCAACAACAAAAAGCTAAATCTGCACTTAGCAACGTGGCCATTTGTATTAAAGGGTTGCAGGAAGTTTAATGGGCAAGAATACATCTGAACATCCTGTAAGTGATGAAACTAAAACTATCCCTATTACTACCTTTTCAAGTCATTTTTCACTGAAAGAAGTTCAAAAGATTGATATAACTTCGAAACTTAAATTAGAAGAAGCTTCGAATATTATCCAGATATTGTACAAGAAGCTGCAATTGCTGTTACTGCTCTACCCCCAACACAAGTTAGCGTTGAACGGCTTTTCTACTTTTCTCATTATAGAGAAATCAGACCTTAAGAGGAAAATGTTATATCGGGAAAAAGGGACTTGCAGATGCTATTCCTATATTTTTAAGAATAATTCATTCAATGAGTAGATGAATTAGATGTAAGTTCCTGTAACTAAGTAATGTAGCATATCTATATATATATAGTAATATTTTTAAAATTAAATAAAATAAATATAGTATAATATATATCTATTATATTATATATATATATAATATACATATATCATAGTCATATATATATATAATATATATATTATGATATATAGTAGGTATATATGCAAGGCGTCGAAGGGGGAGTCATGGGTTTCAATTCCCATCATAAAATTCTTAAAGTTTTTAAATTTTTTTGGATGGTTAAGTCTCTTAATTATAGTTTTTAATAATAATAAAAAATAACAGTTAATCAAAGCAAATTAAGAGTATATATTTTTATAGACAATAAGGAGTATTTGTAGTTGATGAATGATTTTCAGCTTAAATGGATATACAGTATATATTATATATATATATATATATATATATATATAACATATTATATATATATATATAAGTATAATAGGATATAATATATATATATATATATATATGAATTTATCTATACTGTATATGATATAGTAATTGGCTATATGTAAATTATATATAATATATAATATATAACAGTATTTATCAGTATATAGTATATTTAGGTTTAAGTTTGGTTTTATCTGTATATATGAGTATATATAATGTATATAGTACTATATATTATATATATATACTATAGTATATATATATATTATATATATATAATATATATAATTATATTATATTATATATATATACTATTATATATATATATATATATATATAGTATATATATAATATATATAATATATATATATATATAATAATTATATATATATATATATTTTATATATATATATATAGTATATATATAATATATATATATAAAAATATATATAATATATGATTATATAATATAGTAATAGTATAATACATATATATATATATAATATATACAACTATATATATATATATATTATATATCTATATATATAATTATATATATATATTCTCTATATACATATGTATATATATATATATATATATATATATATATAGAGAGAGAGAGAGAGAGAGAGAGAGAGAGAGTATACGCATTCTCGCAGCGATAAAATTACCTCCCATTTTGCATATGGTATGTATTCCAGTGCCTATTGTTTCGCATTTCTCTTTTGCTTTCATATTCTTTACACACTCATCATCAGAAAATATCTTACAGACACCACCTTTTCACATATCCAGATACACATACTTGTATCAACACTCCTCTTCTAGACAACATCTTACAGACATTATTACTTCTTATATCCCTATGTGTCGGGGAGAAAGAATTGCCCTCATCGTATGTTCTGCGTGTCGTAGAAGGCGACTAAGTGACGATGGAAGTTGGGTTGGCTGCCTACTACTACTTATCTTTTGCCAGGAATGGTAATGCATGCTCGGAGAAGGTTTGTATGATCGCCGAAACCGCTATAATGAATAATGTAAGTGTAATGAATCGTATGGGTACATGGAATGTCAGAGGAACAAATAGTGTGGAGAAGAGGAGAGAGGTGATGGATGTATTTAGAAAGGGCAGATTTGATTTACTCGCTTGTGACTGAACAAGATGAAATAAAGACAGTGAAAATGAGTGGTGTGGTGTGATGTGAAATGTGTATTTGCTCGTGTGGAAAGGAATGAGAGTGGTAGAGAAAGAGTTGCAATACTGATGAGTGACTTGTGGTACAGAGATATGGGAGACTTTTGTGTGTGTGCAAGTACTAAGAATTCTATTGGGTTAATATTTCAGTTTGAAAGGTCAGGGAATGTGGGTTGTGACATGTGCGCACTCGCACACGGCGATTTATCTGGTATAATTTTGAAGGGATGTCTTTGGATGAGGCGTGCGTCAGGAGCTTTCAGATTGATGTGCTGGCTCGACCTAAATTAGCCGATTGGATAGAGTACTGCAAAAAAGGGAGGGTACATAAACAGGTGGTTCGGGGTGTCGGGAGAAATGAGAATGGTAGGAAGGTGATAAATTTTCTGTGATGAGAGAGGTAATGTGTGTAAAGTAATATTTTTCTGTGTAAACAGCAAGAGTATTTCATGATAGGATATAGCGTAGTTTTTGAGTGGTAGAGGGTTGTATCGAAGTGAAAAGCATGATAGATTTTGCGTTGGTGAAAAAGGAGATGTTGAAGTATGTGTTGGATGTTAAATCAGTGAGGGGGTTAGGAATGGGATTATGGATCATTATGTTGTTTAATGTATAATTAAGTTAGTGGGGGCTTGGATGGAGAGGAAAGTGATAAGGAAGGAAGTGGGTAAAAGTAAGAGTGAGAAGTTAAGAGAACAATGTAACAAGGATAAGTATTTAAGATCGCTCGCAAGTAAATCAGTTGAATGTGACAAGTTGAAACTAACTGAACAATGTGAGCAAATGAAGGAAGCTGTTGTTAGCAGTGTAAAGGAAGAATGTGGTTGTGCTAAAGTAGGAAGTAAAAAAAGAAAGATGTTTGGAATTATATTACAAGGAGAAAAAAAGAATATGACTAAAATATGTGCAAAGTTAGGCAGGGAATAAGTAGGTAAGGAACAGTTTGGAAGGAGGATGAAAGGGGACTTACAGGGGAATAGGAAGCTCTTCTGGGAGGAAACGAGAAAGGTTAAGAAGGAGAATAAGAGGAATCTTTTTAGAATAATGAATAGGGATGGAGCTTTTGTACATGATGAAATGAATGTGAGGTGAGTGTGGAAGGAACACTCCGAAAATCTGTATAGCATTATCAGTAATGAAGAGGTGATAGTGGAACGTCGAGTGCGGCTTTGATTGGTGCAAGAAGGATGGGTATCTTTGGGGAGGAGGTCATTAGAAGAGCGGAGGTAGGTATGGGTAGAGTGAGAAAGTTGAAAAATAGTAAATGTCCAGCGGCGTTAGATGTTCATTAGAAACTTTATGACACGCACCATAGGAACTCGCAGCGCCTATATGATTTTAATTGCCGAAGAGCCGAATCATTGCGTATAATGTAACAAAGGAAAATGGACGAAAAACTCATTTTCCCAGACGCACAAAATGGGACAATAAAATCTCAGGAATAGGCGAAACAAGGTTGGTGGAAAATTTTGATGGAAGGATGTTGAAGCTTAAGAGGAGCTTAAATGGATCAAGATGATTAAACTTTTTTAGAAATTGAAGCTATCTTCTTCAAGTTTGTAAGCACAAACAAATTTGTGTGAATAGGAGTTTATTTATTTATGTTCTTAAAAAGATGGTTAGGTATGGGTAACTTTTCTTCAAACTAAATTGCATTCTCTATAATTCAGTAACGGCACTGCTCTTAATCTATATTGAAATGTGATGTTTGTTTAGAAGGATTTTGCGCAAGCAAACTCAACGAAACGCATTTTCAAATATGTGGGTAAGTTTGGCAACAGAGCTTCTGCTTGTCTGATAATGAGTGAAATGGATATTGAGCTCTTATTGAGAATCAGAGTTTAAACAATGGAAAAGATATAGGGGGCAATTTTAATTTATTTTTCTGATTAAATAACTTCATTCAGATTACTTAAAAGTTCCGCGAATCATAAATTTTCCATCTTGCTAATCTTTGTAAAGTTAACTGCATTCCAGTGATATCTATTCAACATTTTGCTAATTTTTTAAGTTAATTTGATCTGTGTATGTCATACTTTAAGATTGCTTAGGGTTTAGTTTAGCATTTGCTCACTCAAAACGTTGAAACTCCAAAAAAAAATTTTTCTCTACTCTGAAAAGGCTCGAAACATACTTTTCAATTCTACAGGAGAGGCAAGCCAAAAAGAACTGCGCTTTAATGGTGTTTCATTCATAAAGGCTTCACAAATATTAAACAAAGGAAGTAATCAATCATTTTGTTGTTAAGAGATCAGAACGAAGAATTTCTACAGAAATAAAATATCTTTTTTCTATTGTCAAATTCCTATTGAATCAGTTACATTATTTTAATTCCCTTCTACTTGAAATAATATATATATATTATATATATATATATATATATTTAAGTATATATAATATATATAATATATATATATATAATATATATTACTATATATATATAAACTATATATTTATATATATAGTATATATAAGTATATATAGTATATATTACGTATATATAATAATATTACTATATATATTATATATACTATATATATATAGTTAAATATTAGTTATATATATATATTATATATCTATAATATATATATCCGTATATATAGTATATAATATATATATAATATATATATACGTATTTATATATATATCATATATATATATATATATATAGTATTTATTTTATATATAGTAATATACTAAGTATATCTCTATATATATATAATAATAATATATAATACGTATATTATATATTATTATATATATATTATATGTATATATATATATATTATATATATAGTATAAGCTGTATATATATATCATATTAGTATATATATATATAATATATAGATATATATAATATATAGTTTATATAATATATATAGTATATATATATAGTATATTCACTATATATATATAATATGATATATACTATATATATAATATATTATTTATATTATTAATATAGTATTATATATATATATAATAGTTCTATTGCCCTAAATTTGATGATATATCTATAGTATATTATTATATATATATATTATATATTATGTATATATAGATTATTACTATATCCGATAAGCTTAACTCTAGTAGATATATATATATATTATAGGTATATATAGTGATATATATATATATATATTAATATATAGTATATATATATATATATATATACTATATGAATATATATAGATATATATATACATATAAATACGTAATATATATATATATAGTTATTATATATATGATATAGATAATATATATAATAAATATATAGTATAACTTAATATTAATATTATAATAGGGACTATATATAATATATCATATATATATTATATAAATTATTATTATATATAGTATATTACTTATATATATATTATATATATATATATATATATATAATATATATTAGTGAATCTATATATATATATATATATATTATATTATATATATTATATACTATATATATTATATTATAGTAAATATTTATATATATCATATATATATATAGTATATACAATAATATATGAGTATATATAGTAAATATAATATAACTATATTATATATAATATATATATAATATTTATTAACTTTATATATATATATTATATAGTATATCAATTATAATATATATTATTTATATATAATATATATATATATATGTATAATTATTATATATATATATATATATATAATATATATATATATATATATTATATACTATATATATATATATATATATATACTAAGTATTAATATTATTTATATTATATATATATATATATATATTTATATATATATATATTTATATTCTATATATAATATATATATATATATATATATATATATATATATAATAGTATATTTTATATATATATATATATAATATATATATATAATATATATTATTTTATTATATACTATATATACTATCATAGGTATATATTATCATAATTATCTATATATTATGACTACATAAGGTAATAATTGTATATATCATATATATATATATTTATATTATATTACTCATCAGCACCTTATCTCCTCAAGAGATGGGGAAGATCCCCAAGGAGAAAAAGGTGAAAAGAAGTAGGAAAAATATGACGAAAGCCAAAATGAAAGCCCAGTATTACCTCCCCCTTTTTGTGAGAACTCTTCACAATCAGAAAATCAACCCTATTGCTTCACGGGACGCGACGGACCCTGCACTATGGCATCTCGTCAATGTGGAGTTCAACTTTTGGCCCAGGCGGGCACAACCATACCCCATCACAAAACCACATATTCACTCCTATTATTACACCTTCTCTCTGTGCTCTGCAAATCAGAATTGTTCTCTACTGCCAGCCCATTCTTTACTGACTCATCCATCTGTTGTTTCTCGGTCTCATAGTCCGTCGATTTTCAGCACACTCACCACTATACATCCGCTTAACCAACCGACCATCATCCATCCTTTCCACATGAGCAAACCATCTCAACATACTTTTATTTATTCTCTCAATTACCCCTTTCTTAACACCACACAACTCACTAGTACAGTTCATGTTGTCATTTTATCAATCTCTCTCCACTAATACACACCCCTAAGACTTGTCATATAAACATATCGTTCTTTAGATCTATACCTCTTATTCTAGACCATAGTCTCACTACAATACATTAACACAGGTAACAACATAACTTTATATATGTATATATATATATATTAGTATAATATATATATATATATATATTTGTATATATATGTATATTATTATTAATAAGTAATTACTATATATTATATATAATCCATATATTTGTATATACCGTATATAGATATATATATATTAGTAAGCTATATATTAATATATATATATATTATATGTATATATACTATATATATAATATATTTATATATATATATATAGTATATATATGATATAATTTTCAGAGGGGTGGGGAGTCGGTAGTCGGATCGGAGTCGGTAATTTTCAAGTGGATGGAATCTGGAAGAGTTGGAGTAGGAGTAGGAGTCGGAGTCGGAGTCGGAGTCGGAGTCTGGAAAATTTTGAACTAACTTTACAACCCTGTTTGCCATGGTTTTTAATGTCCTAAGTTGTTGTTCGCTGTTGGTTCAAAAATTGTCAAATTTCTTTAAATGTAGCTTTGCCATTATATCAATCCAAAGTTATATGGGTTTCACAGAGCGTTTTACTGCTTTATTCTGTTTTAAGAAAGGATTTAAACACACCTCCTAGTGCCATACAGACTTTTCCGAACTGCTCGTGATTTCAGAAATAAGCTTAAAATAATAAGTATATAATGAAAAAATGATAAATGTCATTTAAATTAAACTTCTCAAATAGAAACATATAAATGAAATTAAAAAAATAAATTTCACTAAAAATCTCGCAATACATAATATATCCTGCAGATGGCTCCGGTTCGGTGCCGAGTTAGTAAATATTTGTAAAATAATACAGTATTGGTGCCTTTATATATGTTATCGAACCCGTAGATCTCGAATATGATGGTTATAAGTTCGTAAAGGGTGTCTGGGACCCCCCCCCCCTGAAGTTAATGGGTGTCTGGGACCCCCCCCCCCTGAAGTGAGTCCTCCCATAGAAATGGACGAAATGCATAAGAGAAGTGGAGAATGGAGTCGGAGCCGGAGTCAGGGAAGGAGAGAGTCAGAGAAGGAGCTTGAGTCAGAGAAGTCGGAGTTCACAACGGCACCGGTGCTAGAGCTGGTGCTGTGCCGGGTAAATAAATATTCGTTAAGTCCCATATTGGTATCAAAATATATGTTTATAAGGTCGTAAAACTCGAATATGATGGTTGGAAGTTCGTAAAGGGTGTCAGGGGAAAATGAACCGAACGCTAAACAGAAGAAGACGGAGGAAGGAAGAAGGAAAAAGGAGGAAGAATGGAATAAGGAAATTGAGAAGGAGACAGAGTTGGCACCGGCACTGGTGCTGGAGCAGGTGCGGTGCTGAGTTAGTAAACATTCGTTTAGTCTCCAACGGAACATTTACTAATTTAAATCTCATTTTCTTTTTATAAACGTCAACTAAAATATATTGCTTGCTATTTTTTTATTATAAGTTTCATTTTACATTTATTATTTGTTTAATTATTGTTTTCAATTTAAATTTTTTTTATTTATTTTCAAATTTTTATTATTTTTTATTTGAATTGACTTTAATTGATATTTGTTTCAAAACTATAATTGTTATAAAATTTTTATGATTTTCATGTTTAGTAACTTAAAAAATTTCAGGTTTTAACAACCCTAGCGCAGCTAGAATAACGATAATCAGTTGGTCAAACCACGCCTTCACCCAGCACCCCTATCCTCCGAGATCTATTGATTATATTGAATCTATTGATCTAGTTGATTCTTTCTCCTATAGAAAATATAATCAAACAAATTTTTTTTTTCTTTTTATGCGTATACCGTAAATAAATTGTACTTTTACCATACCAATAAGCGAGTAAATCAGTACATCAGCTAATAAAAATCCATGATGTAGACTCACAATAATCACTGCATTTATGATAATTTTGATCTATTTTCTATTGATATATTGATTGATTCATCTTATTGATATGTATATATTTTGTATAACATACGCACAATAAGTTAATATTGTATTGTTTTTGTTTAAATCATTTTTGTGGTTTTATAAATGATTTTTAAGTTCTTTTTTCAATGTTTCATAAAGCATAAAAACTTGTACTGTTTACATACTCTAAAAGCAGTAAATCAGCAAATCAGTAAAATCAAACTCACCCTCTTTCCTCCACCCCTCCCCCTCCACCCCTTACGCAATGAATTTATTAATATATTGATCTATTGATTTATTGTTTCAAGTTCACATTTTGATATCAATGTTCGGATAAACATAGGACATAAAATCAAGTTTCTTTATACACTGGTCCAAGGACAAACACCTGTGCTAACAGTAACATAAGTTTGGTCCCCATTAATAAAGTTAAGCGCATAGGCAGTCATTCCTGAACTAAGAAATATACGTATAGCAACAAACCTAACATACCCTCAAGCATGATTCATCAGCATAACCATTTACAAAGTTCCTACACTGACACTATAAGTAACTAGCTTCGCATACTAAAAAAGCGGTAAGCTATTTCACACTTGTGTCAAGCATATCTCTAACATTCAAATGTTAATTTTTCTTGAATTCATCATTTTAACAAAAATTTATCATAACCTTATCTAATTATCACACAGACCAATGAATATATGCTAACGTAACAAAGTTTTTATATTAACATATTAATATTTAACAAAAATTTATCATAACCCTACCTAACTATCAAAATACTTAATAGATAAATACAAACATGGTAAAGTTTTAACCTCTTTAAAGGTAAACTATGAACATTACATACTTAACACACAACAGCGAGATGAATTAATAGCTATCATATTCAATCTTTAAATTTAGTAGACACTTGAAATGTAAAGACAACGTTTTTCATTTATACAATAAATTTTCATTAAAAAGAGCGTTATAAATACATAAAAACATAGAAGTTTATTTTAAATATATTAATTCATCTAATCAGGGGACATAGGATTCAACATAAACTGGGTAAGTTCTATATATCTCTCCATGGATTCAACTCCCTTTGAAAGGATGTAGGTATAAATGCGTTCTTCAACATTAAACCATTTTTCGGGATATTTTGGTTCAACAGCACTCATTCTTTCATGCAAGAGAGAAGTAAACTTATCAATGTTGGTAGTTATTAGCAATGCTCCTGATACCCAAACCACATTATATCGGAAACCACCATGTTTCTTTCGGGTAAATATCATAGATTACACCATGTGCTATATGTATTAAGTCCTCAAGTATGTCAACATCGTCAAGATGCGATGTTATTCGTTTTTTATTTTAATCAATGCTGTAATATTTTTCAGATGTTCAAACTGGTGAAAAACATTACCATTTCGTACGCGCAGAAGGTAACGCGCTATCGAATGGCATCTAGCCCATTATGTCATGACGTAAGCATCAAGGCTTTTAATATTGTCACACTACGAGAAAACAACCATTATTCTATTAGGACCTCTCACACTGTCTCCCAAGCTAGATACTTCAACTACGGAGTCGATACGTTCAGATGACACACCACTTTTCCTTTAACCATAGCGCCAGCGACTAGTCAATAATCATTTTATGGAATTCCTGTCAACGCACTCGACATATGGATCTATTTGATGCACCTCGGGCTGGCATATAAGCAATGTAATCGATCTGCCATTCGGTTTACGAATAATATATAATGAACATCGTCTGCGGAATCTAATGAAGTCCTCGGAACATATCATACTAACAAAGCGGTAGAGATGCTGAGAGTGTCATCGTACCCACGCACAGCAATAAGGAAAATGTCCCTCTCCGGAAGAGAAATCTGATGATATAAACAATCCTCAATAATGTAATGAGATTGCGTTTTTTCAAACCAAGTCACAGAAAGGTAACGAACAGACTAGTGACGTAACGAACGAACGCAGCAAGAAAACATGACGTAAGCGAACGGAACCATATCTGATTTCAAAAGGGCATAAAATTCTCGTGTAAGAAAGGCAAGCACAATAGCATAGAAGACATTATTACTATGGTAAATATGATATACTAACAAGGAGACCTTTACAGCAACAAGTGTGCCGTAAAACGAGCTGTAGACAAATACTAAAAAGGTAGATAAGAATAATAGATAATAATACTCACTCATAATTACGATAATGAATACATAATATAATAATAATGATATAGATAAAATAATAATAATTAATGAATAATAATAATAATCAGATAATAATGACATAGATAATAACTGGATTAATCGAATATTAATGGAATATTAATCATATCATCCACATGAAGTACATACAATTAAGATAATTAATTAATAATAGATCCCTTTAATGAATAATATAGATAATATATTCGATAAATAAAATATAATAATAATAATGAGTTAATAAGTAATGAGAAGTAGAAATAGATCTCGTGCTAGCCCAACTTGCCTACCAAGTACTATTCCATGCAACCTCTTGTTTAGTGACTCCACCAAAGTATATATAGTACAAGTATATGATGAAAAGACTAGTAACTTATCACTGAAAATGCAGAAAATATAAGTGTATTTTAGGTATATGTCTACAAAGATTACATCAGTACTATGTAGGTGTGTATGATAAGGTTATATAATAATAGATTTAGATAGGTGCCCCTAATACTGATATATAATATTATTATAATAGGTATCGTTTGCAATCAAATTACATTTCGTTTTTATGGTAGGACGATTAAGAATTAGAAACCGCGTTAAGTTTTACACAAACATAACGATAGATCTTGTTCATTGTCATCTTCTTCCCCTAAAGGATTTTTTTCAATCTCCGGTTTCTCTCCATCACGGAGTACTATATGTAAATGTTCCGCTTTCCGACGCTCTAGCATGATACTTTACTTTATAGGATCTCGATAGCTTGGGTAAAGGTGTGGCGTACTTTCGTCCATTGTCATGTCCCGCGAGTTTCAAGTACGGATCTAGGAAGAATTTCTGTATCTTCGTCTATAGACATTTAAGCACCGGTCAGATGCGATCGTGATTCAGATACACGGCTAGCAGTTGACTTGAAATACAGTAATATTGTACCTGGAGTATGTACACGCAGGGCCATATAGATAGTCCTACAGTATCATATATAGTAGGGAAACAAGCGGATCTTCGAATTTACGGTCTGTCGTTTGCATTATTAGACGCCGCGATCCTGACTACCGAACCCGCGCACAGACATAGTGTAACTCTGCTGTATGCTGCTTACAGAAAAACAGATTCGTAGTCGTCCTCGAGCCGTAGGTTCAAATAGCGACCTGTGGTTATCATTACACATCGGTCCTAGTCAGGAATCACTTCAAATGCTTCGGAGTGTGAAAGTTAGAATTCACGTTAAACGAAGGAGAGACGTAAGATCGGTGCCTCTTGTGACATGCCCTGTGCAATCATAATCCGGGGGGTTTGGCGTGGTGAGTATCTAAACACTTCGGTAGACTAGAGTACTTCCTTGGACCTATTTTGCACGGCGTGGTCACATATAAGAGTAGTGTCGTCTGTTCTCCATAAAAATAGCGTTTGTCTCTAGAGTACACTGACTTGATTAATACACGTGAAAAAATCAGGAACCATTGAGGTTTCTTTTATATAAGATTGAAATCCCACACCGTCCTGGGATCTTGAATTACCGTACTGTATATATTGAATATCTGTTAAGACGTACAGATGCAAGCTTAGTGAAAAATAGACCCACTTTTTAAACAGAACACATCCTCCTAAAGCTTCAATCCACAACGATTATACGCTAAATAGTGTCAGAAGGAAAGATATATAAAACTTACGGGTAAAACACAAACCATAAGAGATAGTAATATTTTAATATATCAGGAGCTAAAATAATTCATGTTTATACAAAAGCTAACAGGAAGGTTAAACCTGTTTTACATTTGTACGTTCACTTTTAGGCCTTAAATGCGTCGTTTTTGTATGTTTTGCTTTGTATTGATCATGGTTTCATTCCACTCGGTGCGCTCGCCGCAAACTATAACATTGCCTCACATGTGGGACCCTAAGAACAGATGTAACATACACTTAAGCGAACTATAAGTCCTCTTCATTAACACAGTTCTTATGGATTATCCACACGCGTAAGTCACCCCTCATATCATCCGTAAAAATCTACACCTCAATCCTCAGCTCTCGACGAACGACATGTACGGGTCCATCGACCTTCGAATTACGTTTAGGCTTACAACGCGTATGTGCTTAATTGCATTAGCGGTGTCCCGTTCATGAGATTCTCACCCGCAAAAAGCTCTTAACGACAGCGCTCACCTAGCGCACCCCCAAGTTCAGCGCAAGATGCATAGAGCATCAGAGCTTGAGCTATTGCCATAACCGATCAAAGATCTGTTACCACCTGCGAGTCCCAACTAAATTGTAGGAGTCGACGCCCCAGGTGTTATGCATGGGAGCAGTACGCCATCATGGTCTCCCTAAAGGAGGGGTTGTTATCGCTCATAATGAGGGGCACGCTGTGCGAACCGAGCCCCACTAATTAGAGAATCAACCCCAAGAGGGATGCATTGAAGACCCATTCTCGGGGTACCTGAAGGGGTAGAAGCAGTTACATAAGGGCACAGCCCAAAGGGCTGTTGCCCTTACCGCTTAGCAGCCTTTAAATCTTAAGTCTGCGTAAAAACGATTTTATGTGATGAGCATGTGATATATATATATATAATATACTATAATATAGTTATATATATATATGTAGATATATATAATATATATATATATATATATTATACATAGTTAATATATTATAAGTATATATAACTTAATTATCTAGTATATTCTAGTATTACCTATCACTTATTATTTATATTATTATAATTATTATTATTATTATTATTATTAATAGTGTGTGTGTGTGTTATTATTGCATTATGTTTCATTATTATTAGTTATCTAGTTATCTAGTATTATTATTTTAATTAATTGATTATTATTATTATTATTATTATTTTGACTGGTTATGGCATGATATGTATGCTCGGTGTACTACTACTGACCGCCTTTTATGTTTGGTTGTCTACGCTGGTGTATTACGTCACGGTATTGGGCTGTAATGTGGTCTCTTTGTGGTATATCATATTACCTGAAGAAGTTGGTAAAAAAGTTTTATTGATTATTCAGGCTTGTTGTTTGCTGGTCTAGCGCAGATCTATGCACTTTGTGAATATGAATGATGTTATTTGTGCTCGTGAACGTCGCATAGACTTCTGCATCTCGCTACCGGACCAATTCTTGTTGGTTCGTTGCGTCATGTCATGATTCGAGTTTAACTATGCGCTCTGTTGAGATTAAAAAAAAGAGGAGTCTCTTGTACATTTGCAGGATGTTTTATAACACTGCTGATTTGTTTCACTTGGTCAATACATGTTTTTCGGCTGTGGCTGTGGTACGGGAACTGAGCATCTCTTCGAGCACACGCCTTGTTGTATCCATATTCTTTCACGCGCAAGGACTTCATTATTTCCAACGGATGTGTCGATTTTATTTCAATGCATTGCACATACCGCAAGTGGAGATCGATCACAATTGCTTGTATTCCAAGCGCGGAGATGTCACAATAACGTAGCGGACCCTTCACGTATCATGTTTTCGTGCGTTGAGGAATTCATACGCCATTGATACGTATCGCGCGCACTGGTTAGGATAGTGTCGCTCGTCATCGGTAACTCGCACCTCGATGTGAATATACTAGGCAATTGGGCGAGACACGTGGGAGATAGCGTCGCTAATCGTAGATAAGCCGCCGCTGCAGAGTCCGATGTTTCTTTTGCCCCTCGGTCGTATGACAATATATATAGGACGAGCCTTGGACTGTATGTGGCGGGAACTATTGGAAGCCCATCGGATAGCGCGACTCCTTGGCATACAGTGTATAATGACAGTTCACATTCGTGAACACTCTCGAATAATATAGCAGACGCAATTGTTGAGAAATATAAGAAAACGAATCTCCACATCTCTCTTGCGAGCTCGCACATCACTTGAGGGGACTATATATACGATCTCCCCCTATAACTACAGTGGTGTAATTCTAACGAGTTTACCCTGAAACATGTGGTTCTCCCCAGGTTTAAATGTGGTATACAGGAGCATTCTAATAACTACCACCAACTATCCGATTAAGATATACTTCTCTCTTTGCGATGAGGAGATGCATGCTGGATTGAACCGAAAATAATGCCGAAAAACTTGGCTTAGTGGTGCAACACGCATTTATACTTACAGACCTTTCAAAATGAGGTGAACCCCTGGAGATATATATATATATATACGCTATAGTGGTAGTCGTATATACTAGTATAAGGACTCTACTAGTAATTATATAATGATAGGACCCGCTAAAGATAATTAGCAAGCGCACCTAGTATATGATATATTTTTTTGGCGTACTACTCACTACAGTCAAATCATATTAATAACTACAAGTCCTGGGCTAGGTATAGTTTCTATATGTTATGTATATATATAGCTAGCGGTACATATATATAGGTATATATACTTATATATATATATATATGATTATATTATATATATCAGTATATATATATACTATTAGATATATATATATAATAATATACTACTATATATATATATTATATATAATTCCCCTTAAAAGGTTTTTTAAGCTTACCAGTTTTATGTTGAATGCTATGTGCTTCTGATTAGATGACTTAATATATTTAAAATCAACTTATTTATGTTTTTATATGTATTTTATATGTAACGCTTTTTTAATGAAAATTATATGTTATAAGATGGAAAACTTGCTTTTGACTTCATATGTTCACTTTAATTGGGTTAAGTTGTTGATGATAGCTGTTTATTCATTTGAGGCTGTGTTGTGTGTGTAGAGTATGATGAATGTTCATGAATTTGCGTTTTAACAGAGGTTAAAACGTCTTCTATATTTGTATTTTACCCGTTAGCTATTATGATAGTTAGGTAGGATTTTGATAAATTTTTGTTGAATATTGCTATGTTAATGTAAAACACTTTGTTCTTAGGATATATTCCGATCTGTCTGTGATGCAATTAGATAAGGTATCCACAAATCGTGTTTTAAATAGATGCGAGGTTAATGGAAAGTTAGCATTGATAATGTTAGAGCGTTGCTTGACAAAGTGTTGATAGGTTTCGCGTTGTTTGTATGCTCATTGACTAGTTAAATTTACGTGTTTGTTAAAGTTGTGGAACTTTGTAAATGTTAGCTGTTTATTCGTGCTTAATATGTATTAGGTTTTTTGTTATACCTTATATTCTTAGTTCATTTGATGCTATGTTAGCCTTAATAATGTGAAAACTTTGTTACGTCGCATATTAGTTCGTGTGAATGCAGTGTATAAGGAACTTGATTTTATGTTGTGTTTCGAAATCGCTACTCAAAATGTGACTCTTAAACAATTTAGAGTCAATAGATCAATATATCAATGCGAAACTTGGGTGAAGGGATGGAGTGATGGGGTGGGATTGGAGGTTTGCATTAATGCCTAACTGCTTTAGGGTCTATAAAGTTCATATTTAAAAGTTATATCTGAAAAAATAGAAATTTAGTGAAAAACCAAAATGAGTTTAAACAAATAAAACAAAAATAAATAAAAGTTTTGGTGTTTTGTTATACAAATATGACTTGAATCAATAGATCAATAAATCATAGATGGGGGGGGGCGGGTGGGGGCTGTGGTTTGATTTACTGATTTGTTGATTTATTGCTTAAGGGTATGTAAAAGTACAATTTTTTAACGTTATAAACATAAAAGAATAAATGTTGTGTTTATGTTATAGCAAAAAATAGTGACTTGAATCATTAATCAATAAGAACTCAATAGATACTGAGTTGATAGGAGGGTGCTGGGGAGGGTGGTTTGATTTACTGATTTACTGATCTACTGTTTTAGGGTGTGTAAAACCGCAACTTTTTAAAGTTATTAACATGAAAAGTATAAAAATTTTAGTTAAAATTATATTTTTTTAAACAAATCAATTAAAGAATTAATAAAAAGAAAACACAGTTCATTTCCAGAGATAAGCCTAAAAAAAAATTTAAAATTGAAAACAAAAATTTAACCCAAAGAATAAATGTAAATGAAACTCATTTAAAATTAAAATAGCAAACAATATAACTTTAGTTGACGTTTATAAAAAGGAAAAACGAGATTGTGACAAATAGAATGTGTCAGTTTTGCAGGCTAAACGAATGTTTACTAACTCAGCACCGCCGGTGCCGGTGCCAACTCTGTCTCTTTCCTCCTTCCCTCCTCCTTCTTCATTCTTCCTTACTCCGTCTTCTTCTGTTTTGCGTTCCATTCATTTTTTTCTGGGACCACCCTTCCGGGGGGGGGGGGGCCTGACACCTTTTTACGACTTCCAACCATCATATTCGAGTCTATCAACTTTATAAACATATTTTTTTAGTACAATATGGGACTAAAGCAATCAGGTTTTATTTATCAGGGTACGTGACACCGGCCTCACGCACGGTGACATTTGTCAACACATCATTCATTCCTCTAACTCAGACTCCTTCTCCGACTGCTTTCCTTCTCTGGATCTCCGGCTCTACTCCACGTTTCCATTCTCTATGCATTTCGTGTGCATTTCTATGAGAGGACCCCCCTTCGGGTTGCCCCCAGACACCCTTTACGAACTTTTGCCCATCATATTCAAGATCTATGGGTTCGATAACATATATATAAAGACACCAATACTGTATTATTATATCATGATATATTTACTAACTTGGCACCGCACTGGGGAAAGCACCAGTGCCGGTTCCGGATCCGCATCCGGATCCGCATCCGGATCCGTATCCTAGTTACTCCTTCCTCCTCTACAATGTACCCAAATTTCAGCCTTCCACGAGCATTTCAATTTTTAGGGGGCAGGACCCTCCTCCTCCACGGACACGTAAACTATGTGTGTGTATACTCGCGT